>JABMBR010005765.1:0-13424 GCA_018881525.1 Meteorus sp. PSUC_FEM 10030008
AATTTCGGTTGAAACTCATTTTGTGCATCTATCTCACCTATTCAAGAGCATCGAACACTTCAACAGATTTATACAATCTGGTGCTTAGTTGGAGGTGTGGAGGTCATCTCACCATTCGTACGTTTCAATATGAAACAATCATCGGTTCTCACAAGTCACGAATAACATCAAGCAATACATCACCTATTACTCACCAACCTGTTCCACTCAACTTCAACAATTTTATTTTGAACACGTTTATTCTCGCTGTAAGAGCAGCAACCAAGGTAGAATCATAGTTTTACATTTCCTGTTGTGATTCATAGTCAATAAATTATAAACTCATGCACACATATGGTTTGCAGTTGTTATTTTAGTCAAAGAATTCCACCGCCGGCAAACTTTTGCAAACAACGAAACACAAGAGAATCATCCCACACATTCTCTCTTGTACAAATAATAATAATAATAATGAAGCAAATTCAAATAGATGAAAAGAGCAATTCTCAATAGAAGATTGTAGGGTAAATGAGGGAGTGTTCGAATTGTCTGGACAGGGATTCGAATCACACACCTTCCCGAGATCGCATGTCGGCTGCTCTCTTCAACCAATTGAGCCACCCGACCTAAACGAATTTCTACATTCATTCATTCTATTTTCATCAAGACCACCGCCATCTATCATACGGTCACACAGAGATCACGTGGTATGTTCGGACGACCTACCCCTAACTGTTTTTACTATAAAGAACGTAAAAATTTCGACCAACATATGGAAAATTTCGACCTCCTCTTCTGAATTCTCAAGAAATACTAGAAAATTTCTCAATGTGTACCATGACATTCCACTTATATCAGCACTTTTTTCAACTTACTATAGTACTGTTTGCGTTTTACAAAAAATTACTCTCAATTACAGTAAAAAGTCTTCGAAATATTTCAAATTTCTATCACACAACAGTAAATTTTGACTGATTACCTTGAAAATGTTCAATTTATTTCCCTAAAACCTCCCAAATTGCACATTTTTCAGCCAGTTACTATGATTTTATAGTAAAAATTAGAAATTCTTTCCATGTATGTTAAAATAGTTGTTTCTCCCATACTGGCATTGTAAAAGTTACCATGTCAAAACAGGAGTAATTTCGATGGTAATATCGGGAATTTTACTATGTTGCATGGGAATATCCCTCATGTTCACACAATGGAATCTGCTATGTCATGTGACGTGGTAAACGTGCACACTTTCTCGACCTCGATCGCGCTGTAAAGTTTCCATTTCAACGCGTATTGCCTGTCCAGAGCAAGCATCAATGCGAGAATTGATGGCAAACGATATTTTGAGTTTGCCAATTCCTCGTGTATTTTATTTCATGTGACACGGTTTGGGCCTGGAAAGCTACATGTTTTATTGGAACCGCGCACGAACGCGGAAGAAATTAGAGTCATGCGGGGTAACTGTGCGCAGTGGGTAAGAGTACGCAAAAGTATTAGTCGTATATATCTGACTTATGTATTTGCGCACTCTTACAAAACATAATTATTCCATCACCATTGAATTGATCGCGCAGGAGCGCGAGTGCCAAAGGTTATGAAGTGATTTGGCATAAATATCATTTTTGGATTCATCGGTGGACATCAGCTGACATCGCGGGACTTATCATCAGTGTGGGCAGCCTGATGCCTATGCGCCACCGTTCACACTATGTATTGGGTGTATGGTACGAATGTGCATATTGTATGAAGTATGCTAGCATGTATTGTGTGAATCGTATGAATTTGAATAATACTCCTAGGGCTACGCGAAGTCCATCTATTGTCAATAGATTTGACAAAATAATCAAATACGCGTAGTGGGGCTTAACAAAGGGCCTGTGCTAATAAATTGTACCGAGCACGAGGCTCGCAGATACTCTTCGTCTGACAAGAAATCGGGAAGGGTCAGACACTTATTGTCTGACTGGAAATCAGGGAAGTTACTTTTGAGTTTGATGTGAACCGGGTCAGACACTTATCATTCGGCTGCGAATAGGGTCAAGTTGTTAGGACGTCTAACGGAATCATTGTTCGGTTGCGAAAGTAAATTATCGTTTTGTACATTGTATTGTCTCGCCTTAGAGAAGAAATAATAATTGTGTTTCGCGAAGTGCACAATTGGACTTGCTCGGGTGCATTGAAATAGTACGCGTGTGCGTCTTTGACCATTGATAGTCGCGATATTCCGCGAGAGTACGAGTATTCCACGGGATTCATCGAGACGCTTCAAGGCGATATTGGATCAACGTGTGGGTCACCCGACTGCAATTGGATTGTACTTGAAGGAAGGACGACTAGGATCCAAAAGGAAGTCGAATCCGCAGCAATCACCAAAGCAGGAGAATCTTCCCCAACTAATATCGAGCGTGGTGAGAATTTTCGACTGTTATTAAATTGCAAGTCAAATCGCGACTGAGCGAAAATAGAACACAGTGTGCAGGGCCACGCTTTCTTCGAATATTATCACAACTGTATGAATGAATGAGTGAATGTTGTGTGAACATTGTCCTCAATAATTGCTATTGAGTATAGTATGCAAATTTTGGCGCCCGATGTGGAGCAAGAAGTAAACGTTGCGTTATTATAAACATTTGGGCTACATCGCGTAAACGCGAGAGATACAAAATTGCCAATATTGTTTCGTTCGCGTAAGCGACGATTCATAATTGTGTTCTAAAAATTAAAATAAATTGAATCTAAGACGCGTAACAACGAATTCTTTTCACCGCCCGACCCCCTGAAGAGTTTCACCTTACACGTACTTTTTCATTTATTTTTCTTTTTTTATTATAATCAAGAGTAGTGGCCGAAAGCTACTTGGCGCCCGACACAGTATATTCTCGCGGGTTGCGAGCGTATATTGTTCGTTAATAATTTATTATTGTTTAATTAATAATTTTTGTCAGAGGAAGGGGACAATTCGTCGGGCCACTATTTCAACGGGGAACACTCCCTGTTCCGCGTTGCAGTCATTATTGGAAGTTTTCTCATGCAAAAATAGTCAAAACTTTTTTTCTCCTCCGTGTATGAATGTAGAGATCACTCTACAATATGATTTATTACTGCGAAGGACCGATAACTTTTGACAGAACAAGTATGTTGGGGTGGAATTATTCAAATAATTAATCAATGTTGTGCTGTTCTGGAGAAAATGGGGCAGAACAACGTCTGCCGGGACAGCTAGTAGATATATATGCATCATTATTGCGTGAAGCATTCCACTATATCACGTCACAAGGATAAATAGATAAGAGATAGGACAGGAAAAAGGCAGGGTGGGGATATTTTCCTTTTTCGGAGAGCTCGGACTAGGATTCGAACCAAGAACCTTCTGAATACGAGTCGACTGTTCTAACCATTGAGCTACCCGATCTATGCGGACGTCTCAACTCATTTACCCTATACGTATTAAGACCACTACCACCGTCCATCATATGGCAAGTTTCTTTCATATGCAAACATCGCTGTGAAGTGGGAAACACAGAGAGTTACGGGTAATATTAACATTATTGCGTTATAATGCGACCGATGCATATTGCGTAATTTTACAAACGCGTCTGTACTGTCCAAATGTCCAAATGCCTCAAACCGCCGCAGAAAGAGAAGGGGATCGGAACCATATGAATTTTCCCGAACGCGCCTGAGCCGCTTGGTAGATATGGAGAAAAGTGCCAGACGGAACGGTAAAAATTATACTTCACACCATATTTCTTTGCTTTTTGTCTTACACTATTTCTTTCTCAACTCACAATTTTTCCTAAATTCCTTGGTCCAAATTATTCGGACCAAAAAAATTGCGGTTCTGTGTAGTAAAAATTTTCGACTGGAAATAGAAATTGTATCGTATGGTTGTCATTTTCTCACGTATGTTCATATAAAAATCGTCAGGCGAGACAGATGCAACGTTTACTGTACTAGAATGGTAATTTTTCCCATTATTTTTTCTCCGTGTCTGGAGTAAGCCTGATTTGATAGGAATACGTTACCATATACTATTTTCAACAGTTACTGATACATTGAAGTATGTGAGCCATATAACGAATATCTTTCCATAATGGATCATAAAATTGGGAACAATGAAAAGTTGAGGTTCTACTTACTTTTGCCCCTTCACTGCAGGTATCCACATTTTTGTTAAATGATTTCCCCTTGGCAGTCGAAAACTTATGGCACTGACAATCACTTTCTGCGCCTGTATTATCACAATTCACTACATAGTTACTGTGATGGCTATTCTACACTTTTTTCTGAAATTATTAACACGGACATGGGAGTCACTCTCCTTTTTTGCCAACGTTATTCACTGCATGCGCTAGTCCACACTCCAGCTTTCCCCACCATGACTTCGCACAGCGTGAATAGGCCCGTTAATAGTGGATGAGTTATTAACAGAGAATGAGGATTCTGGTTCCGGTGGTTGAATTAACAACACGTACGTCAACGACATCCGTAAAAAAATAATTCAAAATTAGTGCAATACAGTGAAAACTTCCTACCATCAAGTGCAATTCCAACAAAACAAGTTCTAGCGAATGTGCAGAAGTAGCGATCACAGTGCGGGAGACGAATTGGACGTGAAGAACCAATTAAAAATTGTTCGTCATTACCATAACCTGAAAACATATCCAGTTAATTATCAAGTGTTTTTCATAGACAATACGTCACACACGTAGTGCCACTACTGAAACAAATTCTCCCACATAGCGACGAACAGTGTTACCACAAAAAAATCAGATAACTACCAAATTATCTAGCCAGAATGGAAGAAGGTATGGATTTACCCTTACGAAAACTAGATGAGAAACTAGAGAGGCAAACCGAACAAATGGCGCAGTCGGTAACTAGGAACGTCATGGAAGCGATTGATGATAGATTGAATGCAATAAATGAAGAAAACAAATATCTTAAAAATAAAGTAACACAACTTGAGTTGAAAATCAAATCATTGGAAAGCGAGAAAAGAAAGAATAACCTAGTGTTCTTCGGAGTGGAAGAGAAAGGAAAAAATGAGATGGAACTGGTAGACTATATAAAAAACACTGTAGAAGACATAGGAATTCACATGAACAGTCAAGAGATAAGTTAAGTTTATAGAATCGGAAGAAAGACAGAGAACAAAAACCGACTGGTTGTAGTCTTGTTCACAACAATCTGGAGAAAACATCTCATACTCAAAAACAAGTCGGAGTTCCAACCCAACATCTACGTAAAGGAGGATTTTTCTAAGGAAACTCTAAAAAAACGTAAACAACTTCAACCCCAAGTAGGGGAAGGAAAGAAGAAGGGAAACATCGCATACTTAAAAAAGGACAAACTTATAGTGATCGAACCGGAAGATTTTACTAGAGAAAAGAGGAAGAGAGAAACATTAAGTTCTCCCAAACAATCAACACAGAAGATAGCCAATACAATTAAATTCTCGAACAACACAGCACAACCTCCTAGTAAAGCCTACAGGAACGAAACCATCAGACCAAACATACTGAATTGTATCGAAAAAACAAGATCAGACCCTTAACTAAATAATCCAAAAAACTAATTAAAGCCCCGGAAACCCGAAATCAAACACACAAAAAAATGCTACAACAATTAGATACAAACAAAACCAACGAACAAACTGTCTCCCATCACGGCTGGTCCCCGCGGGAGCACTAGATCGAAACCTTCCAGAAAAAATAAGTGAGACATTATATATTGCAACACTCAATACGAGAACCCTTAGGGAACAAGAAAGTTTGTTGGAACCAGATGAAGCGCTACAACACATAAAATACAATATGTTAGGCATAAGCGAAATGAGAAGACTAAAAGAGAAAATAGTGGAACAAAAGGACTACATATTATATCATAAAAAGAAGAAACCGCAGGCCATAGAGGAGTGAGCTTCCTTATAAAAAAATCATTGAAAAGTTACATACAAGAGCTGATAGGGATCACGGAAAGATTAGCAATACTCAACATTGATATACCAAGATATAAAACAATACGTGAACAATCATACAAGCTCATGCACCCACAGAGTCAGCATCCGAAAGTGAAAGGGAAGGCTTCTACTTCATTCTGTTTGATACTATTAAAAAATACCACAATAACTACCTCATAATAATGGGGGACTTTAATGCACAGGTTGGCAGTAGAGAAGCCGGCGAGGAACTAATAATGGGCAAATATGGACATGAAAAGAGGAGTGACAACGGCCATAGATTAATCGAACTTCTATTTCAAAACAATCTAACACTACTCGATTCTGTCTTCAAAAAAAACCCCAAGACGAAATGGACCTGGATATCGCCAGACGGGAAATATAAAAACGAAATTAACTACATAATAACCAACAAACCCAAGTTCTTCAGTGATACGCATGTAATACAAAATCTAAACTTTAATACTGATCACCGCATGGTACGCTGTTGCTTAAAAAAGCTCCCAACTCAAAGAAGTAGAAATGAAATAAACAATATACATTTAACAACAGAGCACTATGGAAAAATCACTAAGTCTTCGCTTACCAAGACTTTGACGGAAATAGTTAACTCGGACAGAAGTGTCACAGAAAAATACGACCATTTGGAAAAACAACTATCAAAGATCAGAAAAACAAAGACAAATACAACTAAAGATACAAAGTTTAGCGCAAAAACCATTGAGCTTCTAGAGGAAAGAAGAGCATTAACAGCCGAAAAGCTAAATAGAAAGGAAAACCTCATCACTGTATCTGCACTGAGCAAACAGATCCGAGAAAATAAACAAAAGGAAAGGAAGAAAAAGAGAACGAAAAAACTAGCGGATGAAATCGAAAAAACAGGGGGAACAAAAAAAGCATTTAGAGACTTGAGGGAGCATGGATTGGAATGGATACCCAAGCTAAAAAACAATAGAGCCAAACGAACAACGAACCGCAGAAAAATCGGAAAACTGGCTACAGACTTTTACAGGACCCTCTACTCTTCTAATAACGCCGAACAAGAAAATAACACTTGCGAAACTACAGTCAAGAGACTTGAAGATGTCCCACCAATACTAGTGCAAGAAATCCAAAAAGCTATCATATCACAAAAGCTAGAAAAAGCTCAGGACCTGACAATGTAACAAACGAGCTGCTAAGAGAAACCGTGGAAGAAGAAATAAATCCGATTATAACTAAGCTATCAAATGATATTATAACAACTGATACCATCCCAGAACAATGGAGCGAATCTCATATTATTCTCCTCCATAAGAAAGGCGATAAGGATAACATCGGCAATTGAAGATCAATAAGCCTCATTTCTAATATATATAAAATCTTTGCAAAAATGATCCTGGAAAGAATAACAAGTGTCCTAGACGAAAACCAACCAATTGAACAGGCAGGATTCAGGGAGAACTTCAGTACAATAGACCATATCCACACAATTAAGCGAGTCTTGGGAAAGTATAACGAACATCACAAACCCTTATATATCTGCTTCATAGACTACTCCAGAGCTTTTGACAGCCTAAACCATAAATTCATTTGGCTGAGTCTAGAAGAGCAAGGAGTAGATGAGACCTATATACAAATAATCAAATCCATCTACAAAAAATGTAAAAGTCGCATCAAACTGGAAACAAAAGGAGACATTTCCCATACACAGAGGCGTGAGACAAGGAGATCCGCTGTCTCCCAAGCTGTTCAATGCTGTGCTGAAATACGTATTTAGAGGATTAGATTGAGAAAACTACGGTATCAACATCAGTGGTAGCCGCCTAAATCATTTGAGGTTCGCAGACGATATTGTACTGTTAAAAGAAGACCCCAAAAAACGAAGACACGTGCTAAAAACCCTAGCGGAAAAATCAGAGATGTAGGTTTAGAATCAAATGCAGACAAAACAAAACTGATGACCAACTTCTCGGAAGCCAATATAGAGGTATACGGGAAAAAGTTAGAATATGTGAAGGAATATGTTTACCTAGACCAAATTATATCCCCCGAGGACCCTATGTCTAAGGAGATCAATAAAAGAATAGCATGCGGATGAAAAAAAATACTGGTCTCCGAGAGAAATAATGAAGAACAATAACTTAAGCATGCATATCAAGCAGAAGACTTTCAATACCTGCATCCTCCCGTGCATGACTTGCGGCTGTGAGACATGGGCGATAACAGACAGGCAAAGGGAAAGACTGGCTAGTACACAAAGGGCTATGGAAAAGAGCATGTTGGGAATCAGACAGTGATAAAATCAAAAACTTTGAAATGAGAAGAAAAACCATAGTCATAGATATAATAACACGTATAAAGCATTCAAAGTGGGGTTGGACAGGTCACATGCTACATTGTAAAACAAACAAATGGAGCAAACAAGTAACTTTGTGGTACCCAAGAGAGGACATTAGAAGAAAGGGACGTCCAAAAATAAGATGGCATGATGATATCCGCCTAACCTTGGGACCTTATTGGACCAGAGTTGCAGAAGATAGAACTCAGTAGAGAAAGCTGGAGGAGGCCTATGCCAAAGGGCACACCGAATTGCGAGACATACTATAACTAAGCAAACCCCGAAAATTTATATCTTTGGAGTGGTAGCAAGATCGGAATAAAAAGAGCTTTATTATTATTATTATTATTATTATTAACAGAGAATAGACCTCCGTGGTTATAATCGTCAAGTAAATTACAGTATATGCGTTACAATATAGAAATTTAGTACACACGTCCTTTCCGTACGGTGTGATGTATTCAACTAACTATTCTACACAATGGACAAGGCTAATGAGTATATGCCCTTTACATTGTAGTACATTCGGCAATATACCATTTCTATAGAGCTTGCCCCTCAACAAGGCCAAACCAATGTAAAGTCAATTGAAAAGGCCGAAAAATGGGAGATTTTTTGGGCTTCATCAATACCAACATGTACATCCTTGATATATCTAGAATTTTCATTTACGATTTTCATCATAATTACTCAAAACAACATTCCCCGGAGATAAATCGAAATTATTGTTCACTGACACGGGTAGTTCACTTCATCATTTGTGCGTACCAAATTTTTATGAAATAATGAAACGTGATATTCATAAGTTCGATACGAGTGATTATGCTCCTGATAATGTTTATCATATGCCATTGATGAATAAAAAAGAATTAGGTTTGATGAAAGACGAATGTAATGGTAGAATCATAACTGAGTTTCTAGGGTTGCGAGCGAAATTATATTCTTATAAAATACTAGATGAAACAGGAGATCGGAAGAAAGCTGAAAGTATAAAAAGCTCATCTTTGAGAAAAATAACTTTCAAAGATTACAAATAATGTCTCATAAATCATGAGCCCTCGCGACCTTTAGTCCATTCTGGAAACACTCTGGAAACAGCGTGGGAATGGATTCATTCTGTAACCATGCTGTTTCCAGAGTGTAGGTGCTCCGTCTCACCTGCAAGACACGTTTCACTGGCTCACTCATATCACACTCAAGGGGCCGAGCTCCGTCTCACACATTCAACGGTTCTCACCGGAATGACGTTTTACCCCATGCCCCCTCAGTGTGATACGTGAAACAGCGTATTGTATCTATTAAATAGACACAAACAGTATATTGTGATGTAGTATATTGCATCCATTATATAGATACAATCACTACAGTATCTACTATATAGACACAAACACTACACAGAGTGTTTCCAGAGTGTGTTCGTTACACTTGTCCATCGCGTTTCCAGACTGTTACCAGAATGGATACATATTGAGGACAGAGTCTTTCCAGAGTGGATATGTATTGATACCATAACGTATCGGGAGTGGATACATACTGGATACCAAGTGAAAACTTGCTGAAAATAAGGTGGTTCCACAGTGATTACATAATGATTTCACTATGTATTCACAGTGGAAACATACCGAAACCAGAATGTATCTAGATTCCTCGGATAAATTCGGGCTCTACCAATTCGGACTCTACCAATTGTTACGTGATGTGTAAAACGATTCACATGATAATTAATTCGTAACTCCCCTTGATTCCTGCTTTGCAGCATTATTACAATAGGAAAACTGTTTGCAGTATGATGGATACAGTGGCTTAATAGATATAGAATAACTAAAGTAAATATACCCTTGGACTGAGTAGCTCAATTGGTTAAAGAGCAGCGTCTAGCCGAGATGAAATCGGAAGGTTCTGGATCGAATACTAGTTTAGGCAATTCGACTGGGAAGAAAAAAGATGTGGACGTGTTTCGATTAGGTTTTTTTTCCTGTTATGAATTTATTCAAATTACATTTCGATTGCAGTTTGTATCTACTCTGGGTACATTCTGGCTCTGACATGTATTCATTCAGATTACAGTATATTATCACTCTTGTTACATTCTGGATCCATAATGGTTCCACAGTGATTTCGATATGTATTCACTCTGGATACATGATGGACAAATGTAACAAATACACTCTGGAAACGCTCTGGAATCAGCAAGGTTCCAGAAAGTTTCCAGAATATTTCCAAAATGTTTCCAGAATGAACTGGAAGTCACGTGGGGGAATTTTAGTGTTGATCAATAACTAATAAAGAGTAAAAAGCATGAGGTATGCACAGTACCAGGTATGAAGGTAGCGTTGAGTTGGATGGACGATAAGAGACAATTATTCAACAATACAACAGACACGTTACCGCGGCGCTATCATAAGTCAGTTGACCAAGAAAAACATGAAGATCAATTACAATGATGAAGTTTTTTCCATCAATAAAGAGAAAATTGCATAGAAAAATTGAAAACTGTTATTA
Source organism: Meteorus sp. PSUC_FEM 10030008 (assembly GCA_018881525.1). Taxonomy (NCBI): domain Eukaryota; kingdom Metazoa; phylum Arthropoda; class Insecta; order Hymenoptera; family Braconidae; genus Meteorus; species Meteorus sp. PSUC_FEM 10030008. The sequence continues at coordinate 10,761 of JABMBR010005765.1, forward strand.
TTTTTTTCATAAATCCTTTTTATTGATCCAACTGTTGTGGGAATCATTGAAACCCAATTATTTTACATAATATCGATTTCCACGCTTACGCAATATTTTTTCGATATGACAAACTTCGGGATATTTAACTTCATTCGATTCTTCATTATAGAAACATCCATCGATTCGCTGGTTTCCATAATCAATTAATTTATGTGTTGGAAGTGTAGTGTTCATTATTTCATCAACAGTAAAAACTTCAGTTGTCCAGTTTGGTGTATATTCCTCCTCAAACGTATGTTTGTATTTGCTCACTCGAACTTTATCACCAATTCGGAATTTTCGTTTTTGTCTTTTGATAACTTGATGTTGCTTGCACACTGTTCTGAGTAATAATTTTTCATTGTTTGCTGTGACGTCTATCAGTTTCATTCTAATAGTTCGGTGGTTCGTATTGTCATATTGCATCACTAATTCAGGTAAAATATCAATCCATTTGTATGTTCCTTGTAAACTGAATTATTTCAACATTTTGCTCTTCAAAGTACGATTGAAACGTTCACATTTCGAAGATTTCAAATTACTGAATGTTGAATACCGTTCAATATTATACTACTTCATCAACGACTTAAATTCTTGATTGTAAAAATTCTCTCCCCCGATCAACATGTAACTTTTTAGGCTTTCTATCTGTAGCAACGATGATAGATTTCATCGCGTTCTTCACATCTTTACCATTTTTTGATTTTATTGGAACAGCCCAAGCAAATTTAGAGAAAATATCTATCATTATTAATATGTATTCATAACGATTGTTTTTAGCTGCATAAGATGACATATCAACAAGATCAGCCTGCGAAGTTTCATCCAATCCTTTCATTTGAACATGACGTCGCATATAGTTCACTCTAGCAGGTTTATGTAACTCATCAACTTATTCAGTTTTCTTTTTATTCATATCTACAAATTGCTCTCTTGTCCAGTTTTCTGATGAGCTGTTAGATGTGAAATGACTTCCGAATGTTTGAGTAGCCCTTTTTGGAAGAATTCTCGTTTATGTTCAATTCCTCACGTGAATTATGTTCTCAAGTATCGATCTCTTGTTGTAATGCTGATAAATCCTTACGAATTTTCTCAACTTCGGAATTCATGATAGTCAACATCCTGCCAGAGGGCACAACATCACTTTCACTTTCAGGTCCAGCTAGATTGCATAATCTTTTGCTGCCCATGTCATATCGTCCATCAGCAGTGATCTTAAATCCGTAACCAGGTAGTCCACGATTACTCCTCTCAACACTTTTTTCAATTTTTCGTCCAAACCCTCGCGGTTTTAGGATCACAGTGAAATCACGGTAAAAACTTCGTGAGACCATTGATGATTTCATTGTGCTTGCACCGTGCGTTTGTTCCATTTGCGCACAGTGCTTCCACGGTGGTTACACAATGCACTCACGGTTGATTCACAGTGATCACACGATGAAATTTTGGTGGAATCACGCAGTTCATACAATGAATGACTCATTATTGCACCGAAATTCATAAAAATATTTATAAAAATTTATGAAAAAAATAACACAGAAAGTTGGTCAAAGGTTGAGAATGGAGGAAGGAAGTGGAAGGGAACAGTTCTTGATAGAAGTTTGTGGGATAAACGAAGACAAATTCGAATTGTCCGGGCAGGGATTCGAACCCAGAACCTTCCCGAGATCACATATCGGCTGCTCTCTTTAACCAATTGGCCTAGACGAATTTGTAGACTCATTTATTCTATTTTCATCAAGACTACTACTATCCATCATACGGCAAACATATTTATTCCAAATAATGCTTTTCACAGTGTTTTCACTGTGGGTTTAAAACCGCGAGTGAATATACCCACACTCATCATATTTCTACCCGCGCATCCTTGAGCCCACTGTGAAAACGCTGTGGAAACACAGTGGTTATGGAAACACTGTGTAACCACACAGGCTTCACAATGTTTTCACCGTGGATTTGTTCCATAAACCCCCTGAGTTTCCACAGTAGTTTCTGGGTGAACTCACGGCGTTTACACAGCAAATCCACGATGAATACACAATATGATTCCACAGTGTTTTCCACAGTGTTTCCACAGTGCTCGCACGGTGACTTCACGATGATAGTATCGTGTATTCACGATGAATATACGACAAATTGACAACGATTACACAGAGTTTATCCATGATAAATACATTTATTAACAATAAATATTTTCAATTCATTGACGATATCTGTATATATGCAATAGAATTTTTGCATGCATGAACTCGCTAAACTCGGAAACGGTTAACTAATTATTATTAGAATTGGTATATATATATACTTCTTTATGGGAAAAATTTAACTATTATTTCCGTAGTCGTAACGCGCTACCAGATGGTGCTGCGACGTATCAATCTTTTATCAATATTTTTCCGAATTTTTCTCGTTTATTCCATAAATTTTCTATTGGGAAAAATATCTCTTCCATTCCTCCTTATTTCCATCGTTTTCCTTCTTATCCTTGTTGCGTGATGTGGTGGGACGCTTCACGCAATAATGGTAATCATTATTCGTAACTTCCCTTATTTCCCTGCTTCACAGCAAAAATGTGTATATCAAAAATACTTGCCGTGTGATGGACGGCGGTGGTGGTCTTAATAGATATAGAATAAATGAGTT
>JABMBR010005766.1:0-13416 GCA_018881525.1 Meteorus sp. PSUC_FEM 10030008
TATGAATTTATATATATATAATGTATGTGTGTGTATTACAATTTTGATTTCGTTCTCATTTTCTTGCTGATGAAAAGAGAAAAAAAAACGATTTGAGGCATACAAACAGAAATGATGTAATGATGTAAATGGGTGATGAAGCTTTAAGTAATGTCTGTGATAGGTATTTTGTACCTGAGATTACTATTTTTTTTCTCATAAAATAATAATTATATATAGACGTTACATTGTTATGTTTAAGAAGTATTTTTAGCCTCATATGAGAACACATACATGAAATTTGTTGAGAAAAAAAAAACGAGAGGAAAATGATTGAATGAGAAAAGTAAATACCATGATTTCTGATATGCTATTTCAATAAAATAAATGTTATGAATCATAATTTTCTATGTGTGTTTTTTATATCTCTATCTTTGTACCTGATATTTCCTAATAGTCCTTGAGAAAAATTATCCAATGACATTTTAAATTAGTTTATGATTTTAATATAATTTATCATATCTGGACTGGATTATTGTCATGCAAATGTTACAAAAATACAAAATTTGCATTGATTCATTTCATTTGTGAGAAAGTATTAGGTTAAATCTCGTTCTCATTAGCAGCTATTCAGTGAATCCCGGATGATTTATTTGAGGAAACTACTCGTAGGGAAATAATAAATTCAAGGTTGCTCCGATCACAGTTTCATAATTCCTATCCAAATGACGTATCAAGAAGAATCTTCATAATCACAAAAAATCACCGATGAGGTTTCCATAAAAATCCGATACAATCCGTTTGAATAAAATCATCAAATTCATTTTTAACATATCACACTCGCCACTCAGAAACACTCTCAACCAAAAACCACACAAAGTTTCAATAGACATCAAACGACCTTCACACGTGTGACCATAAACCCATCCAATCTCCTCATATTTTCCACCTTTAATGAAAAATTCTCCAATGAACTCATTCTAAAAGCGTCATAAACAAATTATAAATGAAGAAATAATTTATTTCCTACCAAAAAACATAAAATAAATATCCACCCAACTCACAACTATTTCAAAAACTCATAACTCCATTGTCAATACTTAAAAGTCATTCATCACTACACACAACAAACACCGAATATTTTCTCATTCACTCGACTCATTGAATTTTCATAAATAATACAAAATAAAAAAATATCTCACCCACTTAAATTATCATTTATATTTCACTACATCAATTATCCTGTTATTACATATACAGTACTTATATTATAAAACTGATGAGACGCCTGTAAAAGCATTTACGTGCACTTGAGTTGGCGACGTGACAAGTGGGCGAATATACATATATACATCTACATATATATGTGATGCAATCGCTCTCAATCAATTGAATTTGCAAAATCTCGCCATCACCAATTTACTCACAATTATCACAAATTATATATAAAAATAAAAATTCACTCTTGTGATTACTAATCAGCTTTTTTTATTTATTTTATAGTTATACGAATCCAATATATATATTTATGATGACTATCCGAAATTATCCATGTATATATACCAATGACGCACAATATTATATGTGATCAGGTGATAGACTCACTGTGAAAATTTATATTTCGTCTATTGTGTTACAGATATATATACTTCAACCAAGGACAGAGTGGCGGATAATGCTGTCCCATGATATTTACTCTAGGTATGACGTTATCAAGTTACCAAATAAAATAAAATAAGAGAAAAAAATATATAACAAATATTGAAAGTTATATATTTGATGATAAGTAGACGATGATATTGTTCTAACACCTGTGACAATTGTTGAGCATCTGTAACAAACTCAAACTGATTAACAGGTTTATATTTAATGATATCCATTCTTCAAGTTGGTACTATTGTTATTATTATTGGTATTTTCATTTGATTTTTAGATGCTACTGAAGTTAGTCGAATGAAAATGGAGTTAATTGCATACAATCATCACGAAATGGTATCAACAACCAATATTGATGGAGATATTGAAGAAGAAGTTGAACCTGATTATGAAGAAGATGAGCAAGATGCACTGCCATTTATGAATAATTCCATACGTACAATTACTGAAGATTCTGAATCGAGTGATGAAAATATCTGCAAACTGCCATTCAGACGAAGTCTGTTTCCTAACGTGCCACCGTACATTGTCTTCCAGTTGTATGACGCTACATCGAACAATGAATTGCCTGCCAGTGTGACAAAACATTTGAAATGGAAATTGAGTAGTATAACACCATTACTCGTACGTAAAACTGTGGTTAATTCTGGTTTCAAATTGGTTAAGAAGTCGACAGATTGGATTGGTACATGGGGTAAACATATGAAATCGAATTGTTTCAAATCAGTTAGAGACAATCAGAAAGTCAATCATTTTCCTGGTACATTTCAAGTTGGAAGGAAGGATAGATTGTGGCGAAATTTGAGTAGATTAATGGTGAAACATGGAAGAAAAGAATTTGGTTTTGCACCTCGTACTTACGTATTGCCACAAGATTTACGTAATTTTCGTCAAATATGGGAAAAATCTGGTGGTAAAGAGAAATGGATTATCAAACCACCAGCATCAGCACGTGGTATGGGTATACGTGTTGTTCATCGTTGGTCACAAATACCGAAAAAACGTCCAATTATTGTTCAACAATATTTATCAAAGCCATTATTGATTGGTGGTGCTAAATTTGATTTACGTTTGTACATTCTTGTAACGAGTATCAACCCACTGCGTATCTACATTTATCCTGATGGCCTTGTGCGATTTGCATCAGTCAAATATAGTGACGATATTAATTATTTGAGTGATCGTTTAATGCACTTAACTAATTACAGTATTAATAAAACTAGCGCAACATATACAAGCAATGATTGTGCTGATTCGTGTCGTGGTCACAAATGGTCAGTCAAAGCACTTTGGTCATATCTAGAAAAAGAAGGCATCAATACCAAAAAAATTTGGTCATCTATCAAAGATATTGTTCTGAAAACAATGATTGCTGTTGAATCACCAATTAATACTTTAACAAGAACCAATACCACAAGTATTTACAATTGCTACGAATTGTTTGGTGTTGATATACTTCTAGATGAGAATCTAAAACCCTGGTTGCTCGAAGTCAATATTTCACCGTCATTGCAATCATCATCAGCACTTGATGTTGCTGTCAAAGGCCCTATGATGCGTAATATATTCAATATGGTTGGTTTTCGTATACCAAAAAATTTATCAGAACGTGATATAGAAAATTTACGTGAGCAATATGACTTGAATCCAATCTGCCAAGATACACAAATTGAACGTACAGCATTGTCATCACAGGAGAAACAAAAACACGCTCTTTATGTTAATCTCGATCGTGAAGATTATTTAGAAGACATTTTAGATGACCTAACACCAGATGATGTTAGATATTTAATTGCTCATGAAGATGAATTAACACAAGTTGATAAATTTGAAAGAATCTTTCCTACTAAATTCTCACATCCATATTTGGATTTTTTTGATGTGCCAAGATATTATAATATGTTGTTAGACGCGTGGGAAGACAAGTATGCTGATAATCGTGATAAGGGTATTGCTCTATTGCAAAAATTATGTCAAGAAAAATTTCATCTTGAAGACCAAATAGTCCAATGATGACAATTTTTCGATGTGCTGCCCAAAATGAATTTCAATCATTTTTAATATCAATTATTTTTTAATATAACTATTATTACATTAATCTCATAATTTCTCTTCTTATTTAATTACTCGTGTATGTTAAGATTTCGTCGCCATGTGAAATTGTTCAAGTGTTTTTACAGCAATCATCATCGCATATAATTTGTCTCATTCTTCGTATTTTTTTCGTTCACCTCCACCATTTGGCACCTTTGAAAATTTTGTTTCCATTCACAACTTCGGATAGTCGAATCACTTCAACGTTATGTTTATTCGTAATATTTCTATTTAATATTATCGATCGCACTCGCACAACAATTAACCAAAAATGATTACTGTGTGGGTGCGTATACTCGTGCCTTTTTAGGATTAATCGGAATTATTATATATTGTAAAACGTATTTGTCTCTTGATCTATATAATAAATTGTCCTTGGAGTACACTTGTATCTGTATTTTTTCATTTGAATCCCGATCATTGATCTTGTTCATTGATAGTTTTAGTTTTTATATATCAACCTGTTCAACTCAGCAGATGAGTTGTGGAGTCGGAATTGAGGAAAAATTTCAATCTCCACGGAATAAAAATCGTTCTCAACGTCATCGCTGTTCTTGATGTCTTCTCCCACAGTCTCATCTCAAAAGCAATGCGAACATATGGAATCGTATCACATTCATAATGAGATAACTTCCATGCAAAATGAAATTGTATACAATAACCGGATCCTCCAACAAGTTCAGCTGAAGGGCTTCACGGTCATAAAGCAAACAGTTGGGGTTAATAAGTACGTACTGACACTTTGACGTCTTCATTCTCATCATCATCACCACCACCACCACCATCTTAATGATGATCATCATCATCATACATATAAAGTACCGACTTGATTCGGTCAATATAAACTGGTCCAGATTTTTCAACTTCCACCCGTTCGAATTCAATTAATAAATTATCATTGCCACTTAAATAAAAAAATGAATATATAACACACAGAATACGAATAAACAAATAATGACTCATTGAACTAGAGAAAAATGCCAATATATTTACAGAGAATTCTCTTATCAAACGGAAGTATGAAAAGAAAAATATTCATCATTCACAAACTATGTATACAAAATTAGATTTATTTAGTTTCATTACTAGCTTGACAATAACTGACATGAAAATCGTTTAATTCTTCAAAGAACCACTTGTATATGAGTCTATGTATAAGTCCACTCATACATATCTATATAATACGATACGACATTGAAAACGACGTCGTCTGTGTACTCCTCGAGTATCAAAGAGAGTCGTTTGAAGACAATGAGCTCGCACGGAACGCAGTCAATGAATTGATATCGTTATTGTAACAACATAATAGACATATTTTCTTATTTAGATTGCCTTGTACCCTGATGCATTATATACGTATACATATACATATATAGATATATATATTTACGTATATGTATACAAGTGACGTACGTGCCGATTCTAGTCCCGTCTTTGTCAATGTAGATTCCCATTCATAATGTGCATTGCTCCAAGAGTATGCGACTCATCGTGCAATCATCGCAACTACATAATCCTTTCAACATAAATTGTGACAAGCAAAAGGACTCGGTACTTTTTTTTGATCTCAGCAGTTAGGGATGGATTTAATCTACTTGAATTATTGAATGGTCCAATTTTTACTGTGTGAAAAGTTTTGATCAATTTTGTTACAGATGGATGATGAGTAGGAATAATTTTTGAGTGATTCATCAGGCTTGGTGTTTGTTCTGTTTGTGCTAATTTGTGGGTGTCTAAAAAATCAGTCGTAGCATATTGAATATCCGTGTCAATTTTCCTTTTTATGTAAATGAGACGATTCTATATTGGAAGCCGGTAAGTCCTTGGGTTCACCACACAAATTTTGGGTGCACACATAAAATAAATCTTTAGACAGCACAGGCGGGGGCGTGCTCAAGAGGTAACGACTTAATAAACCGTTGGCACAGGAGCCCAAGTCGCGTTGAAAGTGAGCGAGAAAAAAAGAAAGAGTAGCAGACTGAAAGATCGAGTTGGATAACTGGAACATCAAAAGAGTAAAAGAGTTGGAGAGAGTTGAAGGTGGAAGTGGAGGCGGATGGATCCAGACCCAAAAGAGTTGGCATATATTGGTTTTTGGGGCCTTGCACGGTCAGGTGCGTCGCGTGCCCGTGTGCTTCACCGTCTCTCATGTTTTGTTTTGGGAAGGCTCGAGCGTGCCCGTTCCCACGCTTCCGACTGAACCTATGGACACACTTGACTCGCGCGCCAACACACAATTCAACCAATCAAAATTCACAATGGTGCGAGTGGTGGCGCACGACTTTATATGCGTTTTAAGATATCTCGTGATGGGATCCATGAGGAAAAGAAAAATGAAAAGATGACTGAAGAAAAGAGGACCAATTGAAGAAGTCCAGTGTAATCATATTGGCGATTTTTATCCGCGTGTGGAGTTATATGAACATAAAATGGCAACAAAAAGAAGAAGCAATGTCGTAAAAGATGACAAAATTCAGCAGTGTATAATTTCGAACAATTTTGATCATAACCGTTATGTATTGTACATGTTTATTTGAAGGACACTGTACCATTATTTTCAAGAGTATATTTTAAAATACTGTCATTAATTACAATTTTTATGACTGTGTGTCACGGTATACGTACATAAACAAAATAATATGGCCACAATGTTGCAGCGAACAACTGTACTTAACAACCACATCAAATTGTAATACCAGTTTCACTTTTGTGTCGTTGATAACATTCTATTTCTCGCACCTTGAAAATCGTGTTTCGTCGCCGCATCATGACCGATATATTTGCAATTGAAATGAAATTCAATTGATGTGTGGACAGATGTACAGTTGTGGTGTGATAATTTTGTTAACTGAATATGAAAGTATTCACAGTTGATTTTTATGGTATTTTTCGAATAGTTTTCTTCTCACCTAGGGGTCATAGATCAAGAATATAATTTTGAAGTAGAATCGATTCGGAATTCGAAGCAACAGATATTCCAGTTTGGTGTTGGAGATGAAAAAAATTGTTGAACGATTTTATACAAAACATTTGTGATTGTGAGAGAAATATGTTGAAAAAATAATTCAATTGAATCAATCAAAATCATTCAAGCTACTACAAAAATTAAACATCAATTTATTTTCTTCATAAATATTCATAAATTAATAATAAAATGTATACAAAAAAATTTGTGAAAATTTTTGTAATTAATTATCAATTATCACCAATTCAATAATACAACATTGCAATATTTTTGTAATCACCATCGATATATACACGAGATAACAATTTTCATTTCACTGTCAATTCACTCGTCCATTCGGTTCATGCCACTGCATCACGAGACCCACTGCTGATGAACATCAAAGATAAACAATTACAAAATAAAAAATGACGTGTGAAAATTCATATTTTAATGACACTTGCAGCAGGTGACATGAAGAATAGTTTATCGCCTCTCAACTTGTCCCAATATTTTTATCTCAGTAAAAAAAAAAAAAATTTAATAAATTCATCATTGTATCATCAAAATATGAATTATTTATTTCATCATTCGTCATTTAAATTAATTATTGACATATATTTATTTTGAATACAACTGATGATTTTATTTTGTTTTAATATTAACAAAACACATTGTAATGTGTGCGCGCACGATTACGGGACCTCTGACGTTCCGGAAGCAGTCACCTGAATGATAAATAACATCACCCAGAGAGCACATTGTATATTTGTATACTCGCTCGTTCTCTCAGGGTCGTTGGTGACATTGTATCACGCGTGTCGCGTGTCTCACTTTATCTTTCACCTTCTCTTACCCATCTTTCACTATTCAACTCTTTCTTTTCTTTCCCCACTTTATCTTATTTTATTTTTTTTTCCTTTCTTTCCTTTTGTCATTCTCTTCCTTTTAATCAGTCGTAACATTTGTATACATACATAAATGCTTATTGTTACACCCGAGGACACTCCATTCGCGGTATCACCGACAAATATTGTCACGCATCACATTCCCATAGACAGCTGTTCAGTATTGAGACACCGATGCATGTCAATATATCATTCATGGTATTACATATGTATGTATATGCGTACTCAGTGACCGATGTAACAGGATGTACATTTTGTATTGTTACACATGAACATGTGCGCGTGATATTTATTCTTAATTTTGATTTCTGAATCTGATTCAATTTTTATTGGAAATAATAGACAAACTATTTCGTCACCTTTGTAATTTTCTTTGGAGATTTTTGTAATTATCTTTTTTTATTTTATCATTTCATTCATTTAGGATCAGTAGAATATTCATAATATGATCAAAAAATTCAACAATTGATTGCTTTATTGATTTTTTAAAAATTAATTCGTCAATTAAACAGATCCATAATTAGTTGACATTCGTTTCTTTCATTTTTGCAAATTTGATGTTCTGCGAATTTATTTTTTCGAAATTATAACGTCAGATAGATGTGAATGGGGATAGAATGATTAAACGGAATTATACACCACCCTCTTTCTAGGACACCACAAATTGTTTCACTCCCAAACGTTTAGAAAATTGGATGGAAAAAAATTGAAGAAATGTACAATTACAACTTTTATCACATGTGAAAGTATAATTTGGAGTAAAACGTTGTCTTCCGCTTTTTAACATTTTATCATCACAAAAGCTCGCGCTTCGCAAACGTGCTTCACAATACATACAGACATATATGAATGTAAAGGCATGCGCACTACACGTGTGCACCATCCACAAATATAATACATTTACAGCTCAACAAAACTCATAAAAGCATAGGACGGATTCCTGAAGTTTTTTTTTTTCAGTTCCCACAGTGTTTGGGTGCGTCAGGTGGCTGGCGCGCGTTGTTCGTGCGCTTCACTGTGCTACCCCTGCTCTTTCACCCGCGGTAAAAAAGGCCCTTATAAGCTTTGAATCTCACTGTCGCGCTCAGAATAGATACGGACTCGTCATCCTCACCCATGATACATCCGATATTTTTTCACTCTCTTATGATTTACATTTTTTTTTTTTTTGACATTATTAATAAACAGATTGAACTGATCTGTCTATGAAGAGTTTTGTTTTTCTATTGATCATTCTCATTTGATTATTTCATCTTTCTTGTCATCGTTTTCCCCATTTTTATAGATAATAAAAAAAAAAGTGAACACAGAAATTCAACATTGTAACGCACCATTATTCATATGCAGACATGTATATTGTTGCTGTCGTCTTTGAAATGAATTTCTCGTCATTGTCCGCTCGATGTTTTACGATTTTTTTTTGCATTAACACTCACATTTACATTAACTTTGTAAATAAAAATGTGAAAAAGAAGCCTCGTTTTTTTGAATGACAATGGGCAATATAAAATGAAGAAAATTATTTTGTATTTTCACAGAAAGATTTTTCTTGTCACTCCAAGGGTTGAATAAAATTTCATTACCAATTATAGTGCACGCACAAAAATAATTTTCACCGTCATTAATTTCATCCGACACAACGGAACGAAATATTTTTTGTTTGTCAGTTACAATTTCAAGTGTTCTGTAAAAATAAAAAGCCAAAATCGATTATTTCATTCACTAGAAAAGAGGAAGAATGTCATAACAGTTTCGATGATTATGAACACAATAAAATGTAAATAAACAACAGAAAATTCTGTATGATAATTAATTCTATATAAATCCTGCGACGTTCCTGTATGAAATGAGTTCACATATTTCTCTGAGCTATCCATTTTGGCATAACATAACCAGACGCGTTTTTGCTTGCGAGGTCTCAGCGCGTGGTTTCTTCGTGTTGCCACAACGCGGGGGAGCATTCCCACGGATCTATACAATACCCACACACATAACCGCATACATATTTATAAATATACCCCATGTACATATACACAATATTTATTTAGTCAAAGAAAGCGCGACTCTTCCAAAATTCTCCGTCACCATTATCCTCTCTCATTTCTCGAAATTTAATTTCCCCTATTTATATTTCATCCCCCACAAAAACAAACAAAAACAACTCCAACTCCAGCCTGTAAACAATTTACTAACAAAAACACAAGAAATTGACTTTATTTATGCAATTCCTCATAAAATTTAACGTCCCTAGAATAATTAAAAAGCATCAACAGCGTGAACGTTAACACTTCTGCCATTGTGCCATGTGTCATGCGATTCTACCCGATAAAACGTGACTGTTTATTCAAATGTGCGTGTTCTCCACCTCTAACGTACCCCCGGGTCTGAAGGGCGCAAGGAATGAAGATAATGGTGAAGGAGTGGTAAGAAAAAAAAAAAAAATGAACGATAGTTTGAGAAAGAGAGTGAGACTCAGGGCTGTGAGGAAGAACGAAGTATCATACACAGAGGAACTGTGGCGTGAAGGAGGGAGCGATCTCATAACGTGTCTAAACGTGTGCTGTTCGCGTGGCGGTTACAGTGGCTGTAACCTGAGGACGGTGATGTGTAAAGCTGAGGCTCAAGCGCCCCTAAGTTCTCACGATGAAGACGTCAGGTGCACTAGGACCACCTTCAGGAAGTACAACGGTTCCTTACAAGGATTCGCGCGACTTCTGTCTACATTCTACACATACGAATATATACATGAGCGTGTGTGTGTGTGTGTGTCTATGTATATATAGAAATGTATTTTTTTTTTCATTTGTGTCTGTATATGCATACAGTCGTGTGTCGTTTCTTCCCACGCTCGGTGTGTTCTAACGGACATATTCGACTGTTCCTTGTTTGGATTTAAAGAAAGGAGAAAAGAAAGAAGTTCAAGCACAGGGAGAATGTGTAGGTTAGAGAGTGGGAAGAAAGAATTACGATAATTAACTTGTTTTGTATTTTTTGTGTGGAAAGTTTTTTTTTTCGTGTACACTCAAATGTGATTTATTTCGTTTGAGATGGTTTCTCATTGGAGAATTTAATTTGATGAGACGGGACATTTTTGCATTTATTTGATATCAGTTTGTGGTTTATTTACGTCAAATGAGTTGAAACCATTGCGGATTTTATTGGATGGTTCATGAAGTTTTTAATAGCAGAAAAAATATTTCAATTTCATATTTTTTAAGGTTTTTTTTTCTCTAAGGAGAAAGGAAATAGAAAATTTTCCAATCAAACGTCGATAACCACTAGAGCTTTCTTCTTTTTTTTTTATTAATAACGAAAGAAAAAATTTCGAAATAAAAAAGATGCTACTTATATAGGTATAGAATGGGATTTTTTTTTTTAGTTGGCCATATCCTTTCAGGGATATTAAAGTACAGAGTGAATGAAGCGACCGCACCTGGTTAGGTTCCATTTTTGCTTGTTGGCCGTGGTCGTCTCTATAGCCACGCGTCGGACACGCTCGCCGTGCTCTAAAAATTGTAACTCAGCTATTCTCGCATATGTGACCGCGCGTGGGAATTTTTTTCTTTACGTTATATGCTGTCAACATATTCATATATACATAGATTTACATTCACAGATAAACTTACACGCACACATAAAATTCATCATGCGGGACACATTGAACACGAATCATTTTTTACCTTCTACTTCTTGAGATCCAGATGACCGGCTATTCATTCGTGCTTCACCTTCATCCATTTCGCCCACTCAATCGAAAAATTCCGAATGAAAAAAAAAAGTATTTGTGTCCACATGGGAATTTTTACGTGTTTTTGTTCACCTTTGTAAAAATATCCACACCAATGAGACACATATGAATTTTTTCCATTTGTTTATTTTGTCATTCTCTTTATTTATTTGATGTTTCTTCTTTTTTTCATTTCACTACAATTTATTTGTGTGTAAAATCAGCGTTAAATTAATTTCCATTTGGTATTGATATTTGTTGTGTGAAAATTCACGTAATTTTGAAATTTATGATTATTTGTTGAAAAGTGAACAAGTGAGCAAGTGGTGTTTCAATTTTGTATATAAAATATTTATTTTTATGTTGTCTTGAGTTGCAAGACGCAGGAAAAATTTATTGTCATAAATTCAGTAATATTTTATCATATCCTTCTAAGCGCATTCAACAGGAATTTGTTGAGCATGAAATTAAATGGGAAAAGTAGAAACATTGAAAAATTTTTCATAATATCACACATGAGTTGTGAGAAATTTTAATTAACGCGTCAGCTGAACGTCATATATTATACATATTTATACACATGTACAAGTTCATATCTCTACATTTTATCCACATGTATAAATAAAGTCATACACATAACGCACACATGGACTTATAATTGATAATGATAAATATGGATTGGCAATGAGACAGATTAAAAGTGAAAGAATTTATTCAGGCGACCACGTGTCTGCCACGCTTTTACATTGTCATTATTTTTATTATTTCTCTCAATATCATTATTATTCAGTGTGTGTTTTGATATTGGTGTACGAAAATGATTTTGTGAAATATTATCACAGCGAAACATTCATTATCGACTTATAATTCTCAAATTTATTTTTATAATTTATGAGACCAGAATTTGAAAGAAAATTTTCATTTCATACCTCGCCGTAATATCAAATTTTTCATTGGCATGACAGAAATTCCACAAAACATTTTCAACATCAATAAAAAAATTTTAACAAATATTTTTAATGATTTTTAAATTCTTGAAATTACTAAACTAAAAATCAATCGCTAAATTTCATCCAATTTTCTTTTATTTATTTCAATATTGAACTTCACTAAATCAAAATGTCCAAAAAAAGATTGAAAATGATATTTTAGTTAGTTATATTCATCGATATGTTTACATTTTGTAAAAGAACGCTCGTTGAGCGTCAGAGGCCGTGACGATGATGGTGCGCGTCCGACGTCCATTCAATTGCGCCAAGTCAGGATAAAGGTGTATGTAGTTGTAGCAGTTGTTAAAGTAGTCGTAGTGGTATTATATACATAGATATATAGAGAAGTGCGCAGTGCACGAGGCGCGGATGAATACCGCCGTGGGAACAGAACGCCCAGCCACTCGCAAACGATCCGCGAAGCGTTGCAGGAAGAGAGCCCCGACTGATCTACGTGTTCCGCTCTCTCGACTTTCGTGTCGATCATTTGACGCTCTTGACGCATTCGCCGGAAATCACCACATTTTGTATTTAAATATATACTATATGACGTATCTATAATAGACATTCAAAACATTCGAGTCATTCAACAACAACACACACACACACACACATTCAACATTGTTCAAAACCTCAGCTAAAATCTCAAACAAAAATCAACACAAAACACAACAGATTCAAATCAATAAATCCTTCACCATCAAAACTACCACTAAATAAAATCGCAGATTTAACCAAATTCGATAACATTCACAAGTTACGAACAATAAATAATCGACTGGGTCTTGTTACCACAAATTATTCACTGGCTTCATTTTTCTCTATTCATTCGAATAACTTTCCAGTCATTCAGGAATTTTCTGTATAAAAATTAACTGAAAGAATCATTTCTCCACCACCCATTGTTATCGTCGTTCCATAAATCCAACAAAAAGAATAAAAATCCCAGGAAGGAATTGAAATTATACATAAATATGTACGTACACTTTATTTTTATGATTATTCATTTTTATTTTTTTCTTATTGTTTGCTTTATTAGGCTCGCGTGATGTGGCGCGGCGATGCGCACACGCGTTCTCTCGTGCCGCGCGCTAACAACAAAAATATCATGAAATATAT
>JABMBR010005767.1:0-13401 GCA_018881525.1 Meteorus sp. PSUC_FEM 10030008
TCCGTCCCTCAACATCCAGTGCTGCCACGTGAGTAGCAGAGGACCCAGCTGGCTGAACCCATTCTCGTTAAAAAGGTGGGTTCATGCAACGTTCCCAACACCACCGCTGAAATTATCGCTAATTCTTGCACAATGAACTCATTTATTGGACACTTGAACTTTTGTATATCCGAAAACACATCTGTATTCTCCTTCCGGGTAATGAAGGAAATGTGGGAGAAAAGAACTGTACACATTCGAATATGATGATGCGTCAAAAAAAAGTAGGAAATCTTTACAGATTTCAACTTTCATTTTTCGTTGTAATCCTCGTATTTTCGTTTTATTCGAACATTCGTTGTTTCAATCATCAATAACCATAGCAGGAAGCGAAAAAATTTCGTAGGTAAGGCAGGAAAATACATTTCTCATGAATGCACACTAACGCCACCATGATGAAAAAAACAGCTCCATTCCTGAATATTGATTTAAAATACATACTCATAATATTTCTCTGGAAACTTATTGCCTATAGTAAAACAGTTTCTCTTTGTTCACAACATATCCTTTGAAGGATGTATTCTTGAGAAGGAAAATGTTGTTATAGCAGTTCCCGTCAAGCACACTCAGACAAAAACCCGAAATGGAAGATTTCCGATGGACTTTATCATATTTTATCATCTGCCGAGATTATAGATCTCTCCATCGCTTCTCCGGTAAGTAGTCAAAGATCTTTTCTCACTTGGAGAATAAAACATCCTACTTATATACTTATTTGTATCCGTTTATGAATGTTTAATACCACTTGAATACATAAACTTGAATGACGCACTTTCTTCTAATGCTTTTCCCTCTCAAAATAATCCTTAGATGCTCGTAGACAATGTTTATTAGACATACTGAATAGTTTGTCGGCTTTCCGCAGTGGAGTGATCATTGCACTCTGTCTTCTTCACACTCATAAAGCATACGTGCTTATTCACGCGCGCTTATGAAAAATTTACTACGGTACATTGTACTTTTCGATAACGTGAAGTGTATTCTGTAGGAGCCAGCATTGGAATGATTCATGTGTCACATTGTAAAATTCATTTTTGCTATTTATTACAGGAATCATTTGTGAGAATTACTATGTTTCAATTGTAAAAAATGATGAGTAAATTATAATTTTTTGGATATACAAATATAAAAGTGAAGATATTGAAAGACTAGTCCTGGATTACTATGTTACTATAGTAATTTCTACATTAATTTTTTCTCCGTGTAGAAATGCCAAATATTTCAGAATCTGTAAATAACGAAATATGTAGAAAGATTGGGTGAATGATTTTCGCGAATCACAAACTTTCCTTCGTTCGTATGGAAGAAGTTCTTCCATCATAAAAATTGCCTTTTTCGCAATTTTCGAGAGTTTTGTGCAATTTTCGTACATTCAAAACGGCTTATGGTCTAAATAATCTTTGTTCTAGTAACCAATGGATCGAAAAACATGAAAACCATGCTCGGTTCAGTTCAAAAAAATCATTTGTCACTAAAACTGCTGATTTTTGTCGATTTATCGGGTTTTTCAAAGTTTTATCGTTATTCTGAGGATGTATAGGACAAGCTGACCTTGAATTCAGATACAATGGGTTAAAACACGTATCGTCAGGTTGGTTCGGTCAAATGCACTTTTCACTTTTTTTTGGAGTGCCGGTGTTATTGTTCCTCAATATAGAATTTAATATCACGGTCATGTAGTCATTTCGTAATCATGAATTGATGACTAAATTTCAGGGCCAACCTTGTCTGGTTATGTTTCCCATTTCTAATCAAAACAGTATCACCTTCACTATAAGCATCACTTTATGTTTTATTTTTGATACAAACTCATTTCTGCATCATTATCGACTTGATGTTTTCTTGAACTAACGATATCGAAGTCGTCATTGTAGTCACTGACCAACAAATCAGAATGATTTTCAATGTGTACTAATCAACAGCACTAAAGCATTAGTTCTGGTACTACGGTTGAAACGTTGAATTTAAAGCTGATTGAAGATTAGAATAAAATCATATTGAATATAACATATATTGTTCGAGAAACATGATATTTTGTAAGCACCACCTAAGCCACTGAACGGCACTACACATTTCTGTTGAGCGTTCAATAACATTCTGATAGTATGCTTTGAAGTTACAAGAGAATGTATCGTCCCATCACTGATAAATTCCACAGTCAGTTTTATAGTGGGGAATTCTGATAATAGCTGAAAAACATCTGTGAGAACAGTATTCATCCATCAACTTTTACATACATTTCAAGACAATTTCACCTAAGAACCACCTGGTCATCTCCATAGTTAGGCGTCCATATAATAGAATCATACTTTAGATATTAATTCCGCACTCATGCAAAATTCGTGATGAATCCATATTCCAATTTCGTCAACAATTAGATACACACTAAGAATATTTGCATAACATGAGCAGCCAAGACGACCAGCGATGACACACCTATAGCTGGGTACACATTTGCAATCGACTTCCCATTTGTTGCGGAAAAAATTCATACATTCGGCAGCTTTTTTTGCTTTCTGGATTCATGATCGTTGGATCATGTGTATTTTCACGCGTTCATAATCAATCATCAAGTGATCGACCACAAACATCGAATTAGAGTTCAACGAGTTCAAATTGAATAGGCGGCGAAGCCACTCCTAATGCCAATCTTGAGAATTCCACCATTGAAGAAAATTCGCTACGAGTGCTAGTCACCGTCATACTACCACCTCACAAATCAACATACTACAAAGTTTCGGTACAAAATTGGAATCATTAGCTTCACTGCATTCTGATATTACGTTAGAAATAAATACGGAAATGGAACAAATTGCAGAAATACTGTCTCCAACTCCGTCGGTTCATTTGAATGACTTCGAAGATCAGGCGTTTATACGGGAAGCCACTCAGTGTTTTAATACTGAGGAGTAGCTAGCAAAAGATAAGAAACATTTTATAACGTCTGCAGTACAATCTCAACAATAACAGATATACTCATCATTGATGGCATTGTCCTCATTCGTCGAAGAGTCTTCTCCATGATGATTGGGGGCTAACGGGGAAAGCACTTGGTCAGAAATCCTAATCAAAAGAAATTGTCAAATGCAAGACTTCACTGACTCTGTAATTATGTTCACATCCGTCACAAGCCCAGATCATATCCCTGCTGACATAGTAACACCATCTCATCCATTTCACTGCGAGAGTAGTATCCGAAAAAACTTTTCTTCACTTATTCTGATCGAAATTCCAATCTGGATATTATCTTTAGAAATTGAATCCCGCCACTGCAAAATTGAAGTTTATCAAAAATATGTTCCCAATTTTGTATATTCATTTATACAAATAGAAGATGTCTGAGCCATATTGATGACTTTTCCCGGAAAAGTGCAACATCTCGTAAGTATTGTGGAAAATACCAGAGTGAAAGTGGGGTCAAGAAAAGGTCATCCGAAATTTCCATAGTTTTATTATTAAGAATGTGTTGATGTTTCAAACCTGTATCTATGAGTGTACAATTGTCGGAATGAGCATAAGCAATTGCGGTTTCTAAGGGATAATAAAGTTCTCAACTCAGTTATGATGCTACATTAGTTACGGAATGGAATTCCGTTGATAGATTTCAACTGGCAGTGATATCATAAGTTTAATCTGTAGTTCATCCTAGTTATATTTGACTGATGCTACTTTTGAGCTTATTCAATGGTCTCTGTAAGCAGTGCTATTCTGATACTTATTCGGTAGTTCAATTGGCAGTGCTTCGGATGTTATCCATTGGCTTGGACTCTGAGTTTCAATAATCGGCCTAATGGCACAACGTTGGTCCTGGTTGCTTCTCATTCCTGCAAGGGCAGAAATTTGTGATACGATATTTGTCACAATGTTAACAGTAATTTAGAATCAGATTTTGCGGTTCGCTGTTGTACGTGCACGATCAGGAGGGAAATATCATTCATATTTTTGATGTAGTCAAATTTTTGTATTGGGGTATTTTCGATCAATCGTTATAATAAGAATCGATGTTAGATGATATCATGTCTCCTATTATGGTTATATGAGATATATTGAACAATGTAATATGTTGCCATTCAACAACATATGACCTACATTAATTCCCAAAACTCTAGATAGCTCAATAATCGTTCGATCTTCGTTCGGAAATTATAGCATTTCTACACGTTAATTATTAGAATACTGGTAGTGATAATACATTTTCATCAAAATATCATTGTGTCAGTAGTGAGTATTTTGAATGTTCAGACGTCACATTGTAGGCAGGGTTTTGTTCCATTTTTGAACAATCCAGTCTGTAGCATCAGAATTATTCGATTGAATCGTTTTTTAGAAGTATAAGAGAGTATGAAGAATTTTTGAATACTCGAATAACCGCGAAGTGACAATTTTTAGACACATTCACGTTATATTTCTGGAGACGAATTAGGAGAGGCCAACATTTGATGTTATTAATTTCACGAAATGTGTATTGTCTTCTCTTCACCATTCATATTCTATGGATACTTGTGTATGACCTAAGATTGCTCTTGGAGCCTTTATCATTGCAAGGTAAGATTACTCACCCAGAGGGACAGTCTTACCTATTTATACAGATATATATTGTGTGTGTTTAGATATGTGTACATGAATAGTTGAACCTTCGTGACAACCTTCTCTGGTGCACGATAAAGCATGACCCCTGGGTGAAAGAGCACTAGCCAGACCGGCATACAAAGTGACTCTGGGTCGCTTGTGTTATTACGGTGGCTGTGGGGCGCGCTCCGCAGACGCACTCTCTCTTCTCACCCGCTCTTGCCCCTTTGTCAAGTTGTACAAGGTTGTTTGAGAATGCGCCTGAAATAGCTTTGCGGCGCTGTCTTGCCCGATGTCTCACTTCATTCAACTGTTGGTAATTAATGGAAATGTAATTTTTCTCAGTCAATATCGTCGGTATGTTCGCATTTTTTTGCGTTTCCAAATTCATCAGACGATTCTGTTTTAAAATCAAAATTACAACAGAGAAAAAGAATAGGACTGACATTTTTTACAAATACTCGATGAAATCGTTTCTATTTTCGCGAATGTATGCATCTGTCAATAATTCATCAGAATGGACAATGTGGCGAAAGATGACGCGAATAGATTTGTTTTGTTTGATAAACATGATACGAATCCCGGAAAAAACAAGTTGGATATAACTTCGATAGAATCTGACTTTGACAATTCCTGAACTTCTCAGAAACACCTTGCATTTACTTTAAGTATGTTTTCCAATTATATAAATTCCCGCGTAAGATTTCGTGGATTAAATGAGTGATCATAAAATTAGTTGACAATATCCTCATGAAAATAGGAACGCCCGCGACATTTCAACTGGCGTTTGCTGCAGATATCTGGTTTTGTGAAATGTGAGCGAATTTATGTTCAATTTTCTTAGCATTCCTGAAATATCATCTAGACCACTCCGATATTTAGTCTAATCTTGTCGAAAAATTGTTCTACGTTTCAAGTGTGAATTCTGAATCTTCTAGTTCTGATTCTGTCGCTTTTCGTTATCAATTAGAAATTGATGAGCAACTTCATATACATCAATATTCAAGTGTACCGTAAAAATATCAGGAATGGTTCGTTACTGACATGATTGGATTATAGAGGGGATATAGAAGTGAAAATATCAGTTTGTTCCTAACCCAAGAGAAGGAAGTTCAAGTTAGATTCTATCACGAAATTCATAACTGATCCCAAAACTCGTTCGGATCGTGTAATATTCAGAAATTTCGTATCAAGTGTTCTTTCTTTGTTTTTTTTTCTCCAAATGAAAGTAACTGGCTCTATATTACTCCAAACAGTATATGATTCACATACATGCGATGTTAAACTAATTTGGCTGAACTAATAGTTCCAATGAACAAATAAAGATATCATGAAGTAACGAACGCTATTTTCAGTCGAAGTCGGGTGGAATCGAATTCTGGTTGTTGAGTTTCATCTAAATATAAGAATGAAAATATATGAAGAATAACGATCAACATTGAGGTCTTCAAACGTGAAAGCATATCTTCCCTTATATCTCTATTCTGTAATGAATTTGTCTTGAAAGTTTCAATTCTAAGTTTAATGAGAGAATATGTTCCAGATTCCCTGTCAATTAACAGAGACCAAATGAGAATCAGATGATTTTTTTCAAAATGGATTATTATATAAATTAATAATGAAAATTAAATAATTATGTTAGGAGCGTGACATAGCACCTCCGACTGTGTCAGAAAGCAAAATAGCCGGTGTGGAAGGATACGGCTTGTCGGCGCGCGTCGTTGATGACCGAAGTAAAAGAGAGTAGTGAGGGAGAGCAAGTCGGGATGCACGAGACGTTTTCGAGTGGTAGTGGTAAATTGCTACATAGTGGGGATAAGGGGAAAGTTATCGGTTAGTGGTGGGATCGCTGAATGTGTAGGGGGAAGTGGCTCCCTCGTGCGGATATGTTGAGTCAGTCGAGCCGTGTGCCGCGTCGCGGTGTGATGCGTATTGTGGTGGAAAAGAGAGAGATAGTCTTTTTATTTTGTCTCTTCGGGAAAATTACTGGCATTTAGATGGTTGCAAAGTATAGTGATGTGAAATCCGCGTGACATTAAATTTGTGTATAACGTTATCAGTGGGAACGAAGTCTATTGGTATACACAACAATTCACTAGGACCTATGTTAGTGTGCATCTCTATTGTCATCTTGGAGTTAAATTTCATGCTTATATGAAATAGATTATGATTTGTTCCTCCAGTGGATTTGCGTACTTTGTCTCAATAGCGCCCACCACGGAGCAGTCATCAGTCATTGCTATTCGTAATTCGATAAAGTGATCACTGACTTCAGAGTTCAGTTTTGATTCAAAGTATCAACAATCATAGTAGATGTTCCAATTGCAAATGTGACGTCCACACAGTTGATTTTTCTTCACATTGAATCAGTGTAGTCTCTTGAATAAGTGAATTCACATCGGAATCATCCAGTATATTTTTTTGGCATTAAAAAAATTGTGTTGGTTGCGCGCATGCGTGAACGAGGTCCGCGTGGTTTTCATTGCACAGCGAGTGTAACGTACGCAAGAGACTGCCGCTGGAGTTTTCAGGGTCGTCACTGTTATATATTGTTTTTGCATGAGTCTGGAGAATTATGGGTGTTGAATTTCTTCATAAACAAACAATTGGGATCATACGAACATATCAACAGGGACACAAGATGTCATCCAAATGGAAAAATGATACCCAGAACACGAATAAAATGGAATATTGTGAATTATATTGTGAATGAGTTCGAGGTGGAGAGAAAAATTGGATTCGATTTTTACATTACTCACCTCGCGAAAGGAAAATAATACAAATATAAGTAATAAGAGGAGGACGGATAAAGTCGGAAAGAATAAGAAGGCCCACAAGTGCCCGCGCCCAAAAGTTCAATGCAAGATTGGAAGAGGAGGTAGTGAACCCGTGGCAACTACGAGACAGAGCACACAAATACACATACGGAACCAGAAGAGTGACGGGCAGGGTGAAGGAGAGGGTGAAAGCAATACAAAGAGTGGGAGTTAGGGACAGAGTGAGGGGTGAAAGGGTGACAGTGGTAGAGCGTAAGAGAGAGCGGGAGGAAATAGGGAGTGTGTGTGCGTGTATGGGTGTGAGGGAGAGGAAGAGAGAGAGAGCGAGCGTGCGAGATATAACAGAGCAAGACGTACAGAGAGGCAGGAGTTTGAGAAGGGGACGCCAGGAGAAAGGGACGTGAGCTCTCTCAAGGTCGCCGGGCTTGTTCAACAAGAGTGCTCGGTATTTTATTTCGTCTTTTTCGTTCTCTCATTTTTTTGGGCTGTCTCTTGCATTTATATATTTTCTTCCTTAGTCTTCTTATCCACTTCAAATAAATCTGCCCTTTTGCAAACATATTCTACGCACTAGCCATAGCGAACTGTTATTTTTTCATTTTCATCCGTTCATCTTTTCTGTCATTCACTGTACGGACTTGCCTGCGTTAGCGTGTGTCAAAAAGTAATACGCCGTCGTTGCGTATTGTCATTGATTGTTGGGATCATTTATTGTAATATTGAATAAGCGACTCCTTGTAATATCAACTCGTTCCTGTTCCCTTTAAACTTGAGAATACGAACTTTCGGTGTACATTGCAATATCCACCTGGGGAATCGATATCAACTCATTAAATTTCCGCAATAATGTTTTTGGTATGATGGAGTATATCTCCGTGACAATCGTAGATATACGACTAAAATATATGACATTTAATATCTATTCTTACTGCTGTCTGACTGAAGTCATGAAATTTCATCACTGATTTTCATTCTGCGACTGCCTTGTCACCAGAATCTATTCATCATCGTTTAAATTGGCTTCAGTTTCACAACAACCAACATCAAATTCGTTTCAGCAACTCTTGATGCAAAATGATTCTGCAAAAATAATGATTACACTGTGACTATTATGAATGATCCAATATTGTTTTCTACTTTGATACCTCTCAAGATCGTGGTTGTGCGTGAATTCCCCGTTCTGTGTGTGAAGTGAGTGCTTTTTTCCCTTTTCTGTGTTTGAAAAAGTGGTCCGAAGAATCTCGTTGAAGCTTCAAGGATTAAACGAGGCACTGATTTTACTCGCATCATGATTTTTCTTGTCATTATCGGGATCATCAGATCGACTTATGTGAGATTCAGAGAGAGTTTATTGTGAATGTGAAGATATAAAAACACACATTTCCAATAACGTACACGTATTTACAGGGATATTATTGTAACCAGCGAGGGGGAAAGTAAATATTGTAACGATCGATATTATTCCAATCGTTCACGTGCGTGCTCGCTCGATTCACATTCATCAATACATGTTTATTTCTCTCCCTTCCGTTGCACTCTCGGTTACCTTCGCTTTCGCTAGAACAAGACTTTATATATCTTATCCGAATAGTCAAAATGATTGTCGGAATGTCAGATACGATTTCCAACGAGGGAGAGCCAACAAGAATACTATTGTGAAAAAATCTCAGGATTATCGATAAACATATAAATGTTTTTTTTTTGCATTTTATCATTATAAGAGGCTAAGAGAAGATCAGTGAGAAATAAAACTGGAAAATCATCGAGTATTGAAGCAATGACGATTGCCAGTAACATCGTGGTCGAGTGGCTGCGTTCACTCCATCTCGGACAATATTCTGAATCATTCATCGACAATGGCTATGATGATTTAGAAATATGTAAGCAAATTGGTGACCCAGATCTTGATGCAATTGGTGTTTTTAATCAAAATCATCGTCTCAGATTATTGCAATCGGTCAAGACATTACGCGAAGAAGGTGCTGCTAGTGTTTATTTCACACTTGAGGAAACAAATGATTGTTTGTGTGACAATGTTAGTTCTAAATCATCACGTACATCGTCGGAGCGACCACCAAGTGATAAAGACGCCCTACGTGGTACTTCACCGACTGCTAGTTCATCAAGTGGTGGACAAGAACTTACCAAATTTGCTGATGAATACGAGGAAGGTAAAGCTGAACTCGTGAGGATTCCCAGAATTCAACTGAAAATGTTGCTGCAGGAAAAATTAAGGCACGATGGTATACGACTCGCTTGCCAACCATACACAACACCGGTGAGTCCCGCATGATTTTTTGCCATTTTTTTTATGTAATCTGTCAGATTCTTCGAGGACTTGGGTATGTTGTTATCAATTGTGAACTCATTTCTGTTCAAAAAATGTCCGTGACCTATGTCGGAGATTATGACACTCATATGTATTCTCGAAAACTCGTCTGATGAATTTTTCATGATCGACACGGGTATAAAAATTTATGGCGCCAGACTCATTTGAGCATATGGATGAAATGGAATTCTTTCCTCCGTGACAGCTCATTGAATGTATATGATCATGTCGTGTTTATAGCGAATCACAGAGTAATGATGATGAGGAAATTCTTAGATTGATAAAGAAGAACCATAAAATTGAAACAAAATCTGGACGGAACGAAATGATGCAGATACGTTAGCGCCAATGTCCAACACATACTGAATAATCTTCTAATTTACTTTTGTGTTTTTCAATCACAGCATATGTACATACGTTTTCGCATGAATAATCATCATAAGTACTTGCACGTAGCGTTGTGTATATGAAATGCTCCAAGGAATTAAGATAATGCGGAATGTTAGCAGACACGCCCACTCCAGACGAGATAAACTGCTGATTCATTATTTTGTTACGTAGCGCGGCGTGTGCGTGTGAGATAAGGAGCATGCAATGTAATACGTTCTCGTTTCCGGTCGCGCTTTTATCCTTTTCCTCTTCTCTATTCGAGTACGGAGTATGTGAAGAACATGCAGCGGAAGAGAGAAATGTACATTGCAGAAATCATACATCATGAGAAGTAGGATCTTGTCATCTTTATTAGCAGTTCATAATTTTTGATTTTCGAGAAGCAACACGTAAAACGCTCTATAGGTTCTTAAGTATAAGCGTAGCGAGGGAAAAGTGCGTCGCAATGCGGCTGAATATTGATTCGAACATTTTTCGGTTACCCAAACGTTGACGGTGAGCTAGACGAATTCATTTCTCTCGTGAGATTGTTGTTGGGTGATGACGTAGTGAATTAATCAGCGGAATTTCATATTCGTATGTACGCTGGGAATTTCACCCCACATATTGAAATCACTGAAATAGTGCTGTTGAATATTTCGTAGTTTTTTTTTGGAGAGTAATTTTACATCTGGAATTATTGTAAAATTTTTGAAGTGGAGGTCTTGCCGTTTTCAATTTCATCAATTCGTTAAATGCAATCGCTTTCTTGATTCTCGCTATTGAAGCGTTTGGCAATGCGCATATTCCATCAGGTTTTTTGGTTTCGTCATTAATATCTATGTAAATTGGAAATCTCTTGATATGTATGAAACCATTGTATCATACTACCTACAACTACGAGGGGACGACGAATATATGAAATTTCATGCAGTGTACAAGAAAAGACCCCTATGTAGATTGCGGGAGGGAAATCGTAATAATATGAGAGCAGGGTGAGATGACTTATAGATCGGCACATATTTGTCGAATATGATATGAATGTCTTCGATTGTTGAATGCGATGAATGACATTAAATTATATAATTTCCCCTATTTGTATGGTGATTTTGACGTAGTTTCAAGTAGAGTCTGTGCAGGTTTGTGTACGTTGCGCCTCCGAGGGAATCTTCTCCATGAACTCTGCGATGACCGTTTTCAAACAGACATTGAAGATTGTAGATAACGAATGTGTCTCGACTAGGCCATCGTAGAAGTTCCATCAGTGCATAACTGCAAAAAATCACACGTACAGCAGTTTCATAAAGGAATTACTACGATTGTGTACCCAGGAATCCCCAGAATCCGTCCTGGAGTAGCCTTAATGGTATATTTGTTTTACAGTCACTTAATGACAGTTGTCATTAACACCCGGTTACTTCATCGGAAAGTACTCAAACGGAAATAATTTTTGGATTAAATACTTACTAATGTTTTAGGTAGAGATATTTTTTCAAATGAATAACATCATTCAATATCCAAACCATTTTCTTCATTATTGACAACTAGCATTATTGTCCAGTTGTATTTTTCCAATGACATGACCAGTTGCAATGAAACATTCTTCATTGCGGAGTTATAAGATTATGATGAGGCGAGGACAGACTCTTTGTAATGATATGTTTTCATCTTGAATTACTTCTGATAGGTGATAATGAACTATTAAATATCTGAATTTCGTAGCAGGAAATTGATTAGAATTCCAACCGTCACATCATGTGCAAGGAAAACACATAGGTATATATTTCAATATGATCGAAAAGACATTAACCCATCAAATCTGGAAAGTTGGAATCATATTATGTCATTATTTTAGAATATCACAACGTCCCAATTCTGTCTAATACTGTCAAGTATGAGGGATATGGAAATCATTCACAACAGTTAGAAATTGATCGTCTTGGGCTACTAATCAATAGACTGAACATGTGTGAGATGATCAATAGTGTTACCGGGAACCTCTTTGAATCCGGATTCACGAATATTGAGTCGTGATCTTTGAAGCCATTTGTTACACTGTCCTGTTGATAGAGCGCAAACTTCAAAATCGTCCACGATGGACTATCAGTTTTAGTTTATCAATTGGAATTATTGGCTTGGACTGTTATCCTCGAACTATCGCATATAGTGTTATGAATATTATCAGATGATCAGTTTTCCCAGCCTACATCACTGCAACGTATTTCCGATGTATGCCTACATGCACATGATGTGATTCCGAATGTTCACAGTGTGATAATAAATTCACATCTCAAAATTCCTAATCGTACGATATTTGTCGAAAACTATTTGTTATTATGTGACGAATTCACAAGTTATAATTTATTAGTCGTCTGAGTGACGCCTTTTACTTCAATTGAGATATCGCTCCGGTTAAAATCAATATCAGATATGTGGGGCCATCATGCCATAATAATAGCTCACATAACCGCACCTATGGTCAGTAAGATCTGAATAGTTAGCACTCGATCGACCCAGATGTCCATTCGGTTCATGTCACCGTTCTTTGTGTGTTGCGTTGAACGATCTATAGCCACATACAAGGTGAGGGAAATCCGACGAATGTCAGGAGGAATTCCGGAAAGTTATTCTAAACATTACAGTCTCGTTTGAATTCATGACTTTCTGATGTAGTTCCTGGAGAAAAATCATATTGCGCCAATGAGACGTCATAAATAGTCTCATTGATACGTCTCTGCAGCACAGAATTTCCGTGCTGTCTAGTTTCTGGGCGCTATTCGGTCATTCATGGCTGCTATTTCTGTCACTCTGCAGGGAAAATAAATCGTGAGGGTGAATGGACATTTACGGCATTTTCCAGGATTTATCGAAAGAAAGGCGATTGATCGTTCGATAGTTCATTATCTCGATTGATAGGCACATAGAGTAATTCATTTCATGGTGAAAGATACGAATGAGAAATATAGAATATTAATTAGGGATCATATTATGAATGTCGTTTGGAGATTGAATGGTACGAGATTCACTGCGAAAAAATGGCAAGCGTTTTGTTAGAAAATGCTTATAGAACCGGAAATCTTCACAAATTCTTATCTCGTGTAAATGAGATCGATGTATACTTTAATAGAAGATATTTATTCCGGATTATTTTAACTGCACTAATAAAAAAACCATTTTGATTTGAGAGTAATACTCTTGATCCAAGAGAGTCTTTTTGTTGAGTACCCGTAGTCTCACTTCAAGAATTTCTTGCCTTGAATAATTGTTTCTTGGCTTAAAACAATAGATATCTTCGATCGATAACGTTGAAAACTTGAT
>JABMBR010005768.1:0-13392 GCA_018881525.1 Meteorus sp. PSUC_FEM 10030008
ATATATACAAAGAGAATGAGAGAGTCGGAAGCCATTTGATTCCATCGCCTTTCATCTTACGTAAATAGACTGGAGCTTTCACCACTGCTAACATAATACTACCGCTACAACTTCACTGTATAATTGCTTTAAAAGCTTTGCTTTCGTTCTTTTTTTTTCGCTCGCTTTATTATTATCATTTTTTTTTGTATTTTTTTGTCTCTATTCTATTTCACTCACTATCTCGCCTCGTCATATTTTCATCCATTTTCTCTTTGCGTTCTGTTAATCGACTACCAGCGCACCACCGCAGTTCTTTCATTATAAATCCACTTTTTTTTTTCAAAGTTTCTATTATTTTTCCTCCTTTCGTCATTTATTTTTCTTTTTATTCTTTCTTCTTTTGCACCTGTCCTTTCCTGCCGGTATATGAAGAAACGAGGAGGGAAAAAGAAAGGAGAGAAGAAAGAATTTATTAAAGCTCGGGACATTGGAAAATAAAAAGAATAAAAATGAAGAGATTCTTCAGTGATTCGTTTGCACCGTTCAACAAAGAACTTCTATACCCTTTTGCTCTCATCTACGTTTCACGTTCCATGAAAAAAGGAGTTGAATGGAAAAGAGAAAGAAATAAAGAAAAAAAAAGCCACTTATAACCTCACGGATTTATTTCTCCGATAGAATATAAATCCGTGTTGCTGTGCTGTTAACCCTGCATGAATTCGATAAGTTACACAAATTTATGATATTACGTTTGCTTTAGTTGAAGAATTTCTATCAATCATCAACGCGTGATCGATACACAATAAACAATTTAACAACAATTGTCAGTGACACATGAACGTAGTTATTTACAAAACAATTTTTTACACTGGCCCATGCGATACTTCTGAATTGGAAGGATTCAGAGTATTGCGAAAATTTAGCAGAGGAACAAAACTAAATGAATGAATAAATAAATAAATAAATGAACAAATATAAAACGAGGAAGAGGAAGTATTGGCAATAAAATTCACAGTAAACGCTTACGCTCCGGAAAAAATTTGTATTCCTCTTGACAAAAAATAAAAAAAATTTTACAATGTGTAGACATATATGGATATATCTATGTGCATTGGACCATGAAATATTTTTTTCCAAACATTGCCATGACCGGAAGGGGTTCGCTTGGCGTATCGGAAGCGCGCGATTAAAACGATTGACGGGCGTTAAATACAAATCCATTATGGAAGAGTGGCTCTTTCGCACATGCTGAAATTCGCCTGCTGGATTCTTCTATATATGTATATGCATGCACAATACATAAATAAATATCCGTGCGTGAATTTTGTGGATCTGGAAAACCAGGCAGCTAACATTCGTATATTTGACTGCAACTATTTGCTACCATTTTCAGCTACAATTTGTTGCCGGTATTTTTGTATTGTCAAGAACTCGGAGTCAAATTTGATGTTTGTTTGTATAAGTAAACGAGTGGATGAAATTTCATATAGAACAGTAGATCTATTGACGTTATGAGAGAGGAAAAAGATTGAAATTTTACTTCAGAAAAATTCTTTTACGGCACTTTTGCGGCGCATGAAAAACTACTTTCATTTTAATGTGTGTATAAATCCATTTATTTTTCATATTTCACTTTCATATTATTGTTTTATGGTATAATGGAGGAATAATTTTATCAAGTAGTTGAAAAACTAAAAATTTATGGCGGTTCGTAATTGAGTACGCGAATGTCGATAAAGGTCTATCAAAAACTTTGAACGATTTTTTCCCTATGGAGTTGAGTTATATAAATTGAAGAACATGATATCCAGGGAGCCATTGTGGTGATTGAACCCAGGTAAAATTTGTACGATTTTTACCACATTTACTCCAATTTCATTAAAAATTAAAACTATTTACAAACTGATTCTGCCATTTGATGCTTCAACATCTCTCTAATCCACATCTCTAAATATCAATAATCGATCCCAATTATTTTCTACATAAAAAAACATCTCTAAACAAATAGAAAATCGCACAAATTCATGTGATGAATATCGTACAGTTACGATACACAAAAAAAAAACGTGTCGATAAACTTGATCGAGAGTAATTGTTTGCTTCTGAATGAACAATTTCAATTTGCATCGTTTTCGTTTATCCGCGGATGCAGTTGAAAATTAAATGAGATATATAATTGATTGAGAAAAGTGTGACATGGAAAAAAAAAAAACTCGTCAACAAAAAATTTTTATTTCAAACGCATGTTGCAAAGAATAATGTTCGGTGAAAACAAAGAAAAATTGACACACAAAAAAATGAAAGGAATAGAATAAAAAAGAAGAGAAATAAATGAAAAAAGGATTAATCCAGTGCACAGTCGACTGGCATTCGCAGCACGAACAATTTTCCCACGCGCGCTTTAATTGCATGCAAGTCTTGGCATACATATACATATATATGATACTATTGCTATGGACGGAGATGCAAAAGGTAGCGAAGCGCTCGCTAATGCATTATAATAAACACAAATAAGCCGAGAGAGAAAGATATATATCATGGTTTTGTTTGACACTTCCCAGGCACCGTAAAAATTAAGCTCTCAACACAATACAACCCAATTCTTTTCGTTTCTGTTCTCCTATGTAGTTTCACTTCCATTTGTCGTTATTTATTCATATATTTCTTCACATTTTTCCAACCTTTCTAGCTTTTAAGCACGTTGGAACGCGTACGTTGAACAAGTGCAGATGGGTCGGAAGTACAATACCCCCATTAATGAAATGAAAGGGGAAAAATTCCGAATCATTATGCTCATGAAATCGAGGATGAAGCCGGATAAAAAAGATGACAATGATGGTTAAAAGCAAAATGGGACCGAGATGAGCGCGATGTGTCGATATGTATAAAATCCACTGGTTACAAAGCGAGAAATAGAAATGGCATATCTCTATTGAAGGAATATATATATATATATATATATCCTTTCATACATATGAAATAAAGAGAAAAAGAGAGAAAGCCCAATGGGACTTTTAGTATATAGCGCCACCTTTCCATTAGTACGTCCCCTGACACTGGAGTCCCTAACGAAATGGGGTTTTCCCAGGAAACGAATTTAACCCATTAGTGAGCCCACATCAACCCCTTTTTTTTCATTCCATCTTTTTTTTTTCTAAAGCCAAGCAGACGCGAGGGTAGTGGTACACCACAGTCAGTCGTTCTTCAGTTGTTACGAATAAAAGGGAACGATTCATTTATAGAATAAAAAAATTGGGATGGAGGAAAATTTTTGTCGACCTTATTGAATTGTTAGCACACGGAAATCACGAGATTTTACATTGTGATTGTGCGCTAGAGAGGATTAAGAATTTTTCTTGATGTCATCGTGAATGTAGAAAGAAAGTTAATTCATCTCGTTTGTTTGAGAATGTGGAAAAAATTGGGAAATTTATTTCCACGTTGGGATTTATCGTATTTAAATTCACAATCGGAATAATTTTCATGTTGGTAATTATTTAATAATTAGATGCTGTAAAGAATACAAATAAAATAAAACAACAGTTGGAGACTCTGAAATAAATGCTAAATTTTGCAGAGCATTTGGACACGAGTAGCCACTAATTAATTGATATAATCTTAAAGCCATGGAGTTATTGGGTGGTCGCAAAATGGAACATTATAATAGGAAGGATTATCTGACCGCCGAACCACGAGCTGTGAGAGAGCACCGCTGAGATGATTAATTAATCATTTTCTCCATTTTTTCCGTAATAATATCCATATAAATTTCGTAATTTCACTCATAATAACTCTTGATTTTCATATCGTTTCGCTCATTTTTTCTCTTGCATTCCCATTATTAATTTCCATTCATCAGTTATATTACATGGAATTGTACAAGTGAAATCAACTGATGATGAATTGCAATAAAAATTCAATGATCCAATAGAAATTTACATACACAACAATAATAATTTTCACTGGTGATTTAGTCTATGAAAATTGATCAATTCATTAATATATATTGGAATATGATTATTTCATCTCGTGAATGTAGTAATTGGTTTTAGGGATGGAATCAAGCGTAATTGATGATGAACGTGTGTGAGAATTTATATGATGAAAACGTCCATTCATTCCATATAATTGAACAAAATATAATAACAAAAATAATTTTGTATATGCGCTCATTACATGAAATATCGAATGGATATTGCAATTATTGATGTATGTTTGTGTCAATTTTCACCAATGATCAAACGATTATTACATACAGTCGTGGATTATTCCAGCGATATCAATCCAGTATCGACGAATAGTGAATAATTATATCATTATCGGAATACGATTACCACAGATATCAATAAAATATTCCAATGCGAGGTCATCGCGCAGCAAAAAGTAATAATACAACAATATATAACGACTTTATGAAGCAATTTCCAATTTTAATATCGGATAAAAAAATCTATGAACAAAAACAATAAAGTATAATTTGATGAACAGAAATAATCCCAACGTATATTTATCTATCGATCTGTCTGTGATTAATTTTTTTTGTCTCATCCACCGAAATAGAACTGTTGGCAGATGATACAAAAAAAAAGAATTCAAAATTATTCATTCGTAAAAGAATAATGTCGAAAGTTTCTCACTGTTGAAATATATAAATTCGCTTCTTTTAAGGTCGATTAATTCAAGCAATCTTATACCACCCTCGACGCGTTACATTCATCCCCCGTCGTCGTCGTCTTCTCCGCAATACATCGTGATTCGTTGACGTAATGTACCGTGTAACCCCACAAAGTGATGAAATGAAAATAAAAACTGAAATAAAACGGTAGAAAAAAAAAGAAAAAAATTCAGATTCAATCAATGAGCACGCACAGATCAAATTTATATCAATTTATTATATGAAGTGAATTTCATTGACCATCCGGTGTTGAATTCAATAACCCAACTGTGGAGAAAATATATAAAATCTCATCTTCTTTATGTCACGAACGATCGACCGTGATCCATAATTTTCACAGATTTCATTATTTAGAATATTCTCATCTCCATTCTTCCCCTCAATATTCTCATTAATCAGCATGCATATTGTAGGGTAAGATCATTAAAATGTACAGACACTGTCAGACCCGACGGTGAATGTCATTGGTGGATGGCAAGAGAAAATCATCGACGCCTCTTTTGTGATAAAACCACACAATAATGAGGACGACAATGTTGATGAGAATCAAACGAATGAAATAAAAATATCAGAAATGTATGTCAACCTTGATGCATATGAGCTCTTGCACTTTCATATCCGATGACATGTCCGATGAAGCCAAGCACGAGAAAAACGATGACACGCAAGATTGTTGCGTTGACCGGCAATGATCCCGTCTCACTTCGACGAACAACTCGCTTTCCTTTTTTCATGATGCATTTACAAACAAAATCAAACTGAAAACAAAAACAATTCTCTTTCACCCAATCACAATTTTCCAAAGCGCACAGTTTTTTTGTTTTACGAATCTTTATTTATTCAGTATATTTTTGTTTCTTGAAGAAAACCGAACGTGAGATGTTTATGCAGAGATTGAAAAAACACAGAATAAAATTGGGACAGGATGGACCGGTTGTGGATTATAGAAAAGAGATCAAGGCAGAAGTGGGAAGGGAAAATAAGATGTAAGAAAATTGAAAAGGGAATATACAAGGCAGAAAAATGAAAATAAAAAAAGAACCAAAATAAACAATGAATACACCAACCCCCGTGTTTGCCTTAAGGCTTTTGCTTTTAACGTAGTAGCTGTTTGTCGCAGTGCCTCGTCGGCGACTCGTCGTAGTAACTTCCTCGTGCGGCGCACGTGCGCCAACAGATTGGGATCATAGCTTCTACTCTCATGTTCAAGCACGTTCTATTTTATCTCTCTCTTTTTCACTTCCACTGTCTCAATCTGTTTCTCAAGAATTGGTCCTTTCCTCTACCACTGATGCCCGTTCATTTCTGTTGTTTATTCGTTCACGACACAGCTAATAACATTCTTTTACTACGAACAACAAAACAGGAGAACTGTTAAAATTAATTCTTATGTGTCCACCAGGATTTTATTTGCCAAACACTTATTTTCCTCCACTTTAATTTATATCCAATTTTCAAATACATTTCATCACAGTAATTGTCCTTCATTATTTCATTATCTTCAATTGTGTCGATGTTGTTACAAGAAAATATGAATTGACTCTATGCATTGTCACGCATCACACGTTTCGATTCAATTTTTAATCTCATGCGTTTCGTGGTGAAAATGAAAATTGATTTTGCGCCAAATTTTCAATATTCAATTTTGTTTAACTGAATTGAATAATTTCCAAAACATCACATGGAAATAATTGAAAAAAGTTCACTGAAATAAATTTTCCAACTTCAAAACACTCGAAAACAAAATTTTATTTACAATCCAAATGAATGAAAAACAGTAAAAAAACAATCTTTTTAGTGTTTTATTTTTCTATTTATTCAATTTATTTATTAATAATATTTTTCAGGTGTGTCTGCAAATTTATTCCGTTGCAAACACCATCATCACGATCACTGCAACCACCGCGTTTAAACAGCATTCACAGCGTGGTGTTTTCCAGGCCTTGGTCCTGGTTCCACTGTCCCGGGCCGTGGACTGCCGCTGCCTGGAAACCCTCGGTGTACAGAGAGAGGCTAGGATGCCCATACGCTTTCCCCGTTTTCCCACTCTTGGTGTACTCCCGCCGCTGTATACCCTCCGCGTTTTCGTTCTTCTGTCATTTTCCACCCTCTCACAACCTTCTCACTCCCTCTCACTTTTGCGCCCACTGAGTTAGTCCCCCACGAATCGCTCGCTCGGCCGTCGTTGCTCCACCCGTCTCGACCCGCTCCACCGTTCTCCCAACCCCAATAGAATCTAGCCCACTCTCAACTATCGTTTCCTTGTTTATATTCGCGTTCTCACTCGCAAGCTTCTCATCTTATGGTCCGGTTAGAAATACTTAAAATTATCGATTATCTCATGAAAATATTTCAGTCTTAATTTTTTTCTTTTTTCATTCACTTTATTACTACATTAGCGAAACGATGAAGATGATATCATGATAATTAGCAAGAAAGTAAATTTTCTTGAAATTATTTATTCGAGTGTTTGTAACATAGTTCCACAATGGCACAAATTTCGATTGACTTTGTTAGTTTTCACTCATTTTATTTTATTATATAGCGAGTTGATAGTTTTCTCTTTTATTACTTATGCAGCAATGACTATTAAAAATTCACTTACATAATTCAATTATTTAGATAATGTCTTATACAAACAATAACGTTGAAGATAAAAAAAACGAGTCCAATAATATTTGCATAAAATAAACGTGATTGTGAATGAACTGCAATGGTTGAAAATGCACAAATGTGTACACAAGTGCTTCCATTCGCTTCGTCAAAAATAAATCTGTATTCAGAATCGTGGCAATGAAAATAGTAAAAATAATATATAGAATCGCACATAAAGAATAGATGAAACCTTTTGGACATT
Organism: Meteorus sp. PSUC_FEM 10030008; assembly: GCA_018881525.1. Lineage (NCBI taxonomy): Eukaryota > Metazoa > Arthropoda > Insecta > Hymenoptera > Braconidae > Meteorus > Meteorus sp. PSUC_FEM 10030008. The sequence continues at coordinate 7,515 of JABMBR010005768.1, forward strand.
TGAATTTAGTAAAATTCATCAATGAACTCGTTATTGAAAGATGACGATTATTGATACAAACTTCGATAGCGTGGGAGGACCAACGATATCTATATAATTCATAGCATTTATATTCCGAAAATTTAATGAAGCGCAAATTGAATGATCATGTCGTACTACACTGTATTTATTATTTTCGGTTTAACTCTAGAATTTATATTTCATTAACAATCTATTGTAAAATCTTGAGGATGAAGAATTCATTCTCTTCCTCATCTTCCCAACATCATTATCTAAATATATAAAACTGAATTCAACTTGGGATCTCAACAAATAATTGTAAATAAATTTTTCCATCCAGCAATATTCGTTTAAAAATTTCCATGATATTCCAACACTGTCAAAGTGAAAGGAGAAACACTCTCAGATATTTCCGTTGAATTTGTTCATATTTTCACCGTTAATAATAGGCGATGTGCATTTTCTATATCTATACATTCACTATCCTCTGCATCCTCTGCATCTACTTCATCCTCTCATCCGACTGTTCGCGCTATCCCTCACCACCGCAACGAAAATTCACTACACACCTCTGCGTCTCACTCGTTCACACTCTACCAATTCTACCACCCTCTTGCGACTGTCTGTTCCTCTCGCTCTATCACCCCCATAGCAGCCTCTCTCACCGGACGCGACGGCAGGCACAAGCACACGCGTGTATCAATGTATATATATACATAGAAAGAAGGGATGAGAGAAGTGGAAAGAGAGCGAGAGAGTGAGCGCGTGCGCCAGAGTAGTGCCCTGATGCCCGGGCCGCTGATGCCTCCTCTCGCAGGTTCACAAATCTCTCCTCTGCCGTAACAAGTTTCGTTACAACGCACAGACACGGCTCTCGACGAAGGAGAGAGGAAGGCCTACGAGAATCGGAAGGGGAAGATATAGACGAAGAGAATTAGGGTGAGATGAGGGTGGATGGAAATGTGCACATCGGAGTAAGATAAAAAATATGTAGGTCCTACAGTAGTTGGGGTTATAGACAGATAGAACGGAATAGAGACACATCAACAATCGGCTGCGGGTACACTGCAAGTATAAACACGTTTGGTCACGCTATTCGCAGGTTTATCTCACGTGTTTTTATCTTTTTCTACTTGTTTAAGGCCAACATCGAACATATACACAACATTATTTATCAGTTTTTCCTTGTTCAACGTGTCGATTTATAACAAGAGAATAGTTGGAATAGTTGGTAAATACGAAGTAGTTGATGCGAAATTCACAACACCAAGTTGCTAAAATTCGTGTTGAGTTGATAAGCAGCTTTTCTACCACATTTATAATTTAATCATGAGCTGCAAAGTACTTTTAATGTAGGAATTGATAGGAGGAATTAATCCACAAATTGACTTTCATATGAATTATTAAGCGATTATGAAATACATCGATCTGATTAATTAGAAGCAAAAGGACAATTTTCTTCATAATAATATTCAAGGAAAGAAAAAACTTCACAAATATTCATCGGTAAATTTACAAACGTGCACATATATATTTACAAAATGAATGTGATATAGACGAGTGGGTTTGAGAGTATAAGAGCGGCACAGAATAAAATAAATCGGAAGACGTTCGTACCTTTACCAAACTCCCAGTGGAATTATTCGTTGAATTTACAGAGATTATAGGACGTTTACTTGGGTTCACGTCGTCTCATGCTTTTACCAAACTAAGATCTTCCTTTTACGTCTATACTTCTCTTCATTTCTTTTCTCAATTTTTTTTTCTTCTCTCTCTCTCTCTCCACCCTCTTCTAACTTTTTCTTTTCTACTCGTTCTCTCTTCTTTTTCCGTTCACGACATCGCCATTCATTTTCTCAGGCGGTAAAGTCACTCATACCCAGCGTTAAATTAGTAAAAGGGAAAATTTAGATTCATGAATCTCCGCGCGCGCGGGAAATGGATATTCGTTGGACGAGTCGACACGGGACACGGGTTTATATGCACACGCACACACATACATGTTGACGACCAAAGGTGTCAAAGGTCGTGTATATTTATAACGTTATACATGAACCCATATATGAAGACACGGTTGGATAGGTAACTATTACCCCGTCGCTAGTTCACTCTTTCTCTATGCAGGTTTGAACAAGCATCCTCTGAATGGACATATGAGAAGAGGAGGAGAGAAAGTGGCTCAAAAGAGATGCAGATATATCCCTAAACTCATATAAACGTGTAACATTCACTACGAATTATTCTCTCTCACTCAACTATGTGCACTCACGAATGTCGTCATCACCCTTTTGTCGTGGATAGTGTGTCGACGCTCCAACTCTCTGTGCATATACTCTCACAGTTGCTCACACGTGAGTGCCATTATATATACACACTGTCCACATCGTTGCGGTTGCCGTCAAAGTGTATACATCCTATCTCTCTGCACTCGACACACGGTAAAACGATGAATGTGCAGCGTGGACAAGCGCGGAAAGCCGTCCGTTAGACTGGAACGTCCCTCGTTGGATTTTAACGACGTCCCGACGTGCTCGTTGCCCAAGATGGAGGTCATACACTTCTCTCTGTATATCTATCAGCTATGTGTATGTATTTAGATATATAGTGAAGGACTTGGTTGGAAGAGGATAGGAAGGAAGTCGTGACTGGCAGCTCTGTATCCGGCCTCATGCCGATGGGGAATTGATTGACTTGGCCAAGAGATTGAGTATGAAGTGCACTGTGTATAGATATATAGTTGGAGGTAGATGGGAATAGCACAACGAAAATTGTTACTCCAGTAGTTGGATGTAGTCTAACTAGTTTGGACTACTTCAATGCAAATCGATATAAATTCCTGGGTATTATTAGCTGATGATGATACAGTTTCTTATGGTATTAATAGCGAATAATAATTCGATATGGAGGATGAGGAAGACTAATTCTCGGACGGGTTGTGAGGATGAATGTTGGTAAAGTGATGTAGTGAGAAGGGATGTGTGTGAAGGAATTTAATCATAACCTAATGTCAATGTTTGTATGTGTGGAGACACGTCGGTTCCAGTCTGCGTATGTGTGTGCCACTGCGAAGCAAGTTGAACTGTAATTTAACTACATTGATTATTACAGTGGTTACATTCGCGAAATGAGGTCGTTATTCGTGTAATTAATTTATGATATTATTATAACTTAGAATTAGATAAATTGAAGGGATTAGCTAATGTGAATCTGTGTAGATCTCATTTCTTGACGGAATTGAGCTCACGTTTTCTTTATGTATCTTTGATATTATGTAGTTGAATTGTTGCAAGTTCTCTTTTCTGTTTTTTCTTTCTTCTTGTTGTAAGACGGGGGATATCAGAATTTTACAGATTCTTTCATGATAGAATTTTTATCTTGTTTAGGGTGAAACTGTGTTTCAGAATGTTTGAATTTATGATTATTATTTTGTATCAGGGCTTAATTTGGAATTAGGGTGATGATTTTTTGGTTCATTTCTGAGTCAAGGGGAATTTTCAGTTCGGTGTGTGAAAGGGAGTATCTTTAATCACTGCAATTAATTTTTTTTTTTCCCTTTGAATTGTGAGAAGAAAGTTTTGTGCCATACTTGGCAGTATCCAGAAATCAACTTTTCTAATTGGATAAATTCACATCAGAATAATTTTCTTTATTGTGAAAGAGGATTTGTGATTAACATAAATTTTATTCACAATCCAACTTCAAATAATATTAAAATATTCTAAAAATAGAAATTACAGCAGTCAATTGTAATTAATGATTTTACCCATTACGAAATTACAGAAATGAAAATTTCAATCTCTGATACGGAAAACAAGCCGATAGAATTGAATGTTAAATAATGAAAACTGATTTTTCTTCAATTTCAATATTATCACATGAAAATATAAAAATAACACTGCACTTCCTGCAATCTCGATCAAGACCAGTAATTATTCACTTCCACTCATTCTCATCCCCCAATCACCCAGCATAACAATTCCATATTCCTCATTCGATCAAAAATATCTCACTGAAATCCCTGCACTTTTCCTGCCAGTCATGCATTAAAACAAAAGAACCGAAAAAAAAACATTCCAACCACATTTCCAATAATATTCTAATCATTTGAAAATCAATATCTCAAAAATCCTTGCTGTGAGAGCAGCAAAAATGCGCATACACACACTCATATACCAACATGATGAAATGGCATATTTGTCCGAATTATTCTCTTATGAATTCCGACACGTCGCCCAACGGATTCAAGTTCTATATACAAATATATAGTTTATATACCGGCCCGTATGGTCACATATATACACCGAATTTCAAATTCCATTGTCGACACGTGCATTAAGCAATCGGATTGCGCGAGTGCGCGTTCGCGCGGCCAGTAACGGCTGTGATGCTGCCGCATGGTGGAAAACAGTAGTCACACTATTGTATAAACATACACACATATATATTAAGCGCTTCGATATTCACTTGCTACGCATATTCGTATCGGCTATGTATACGTCACATACTCTTGTGGGTGTATTGAATCGTATTGCATGTAGATGCGTATCCTCCACCTCTGTATATGCTCGCTCCAACGCGCGGAGTAACTGCAGTTGGGTCACTGGAGGTACAGTTAGAATTGTAATTGTCAGTAGAAACCCTTTCCAACCGGAACATCGAATTCGGTTTCCCATAGTCCTGCGTCTGCATTATCCACAAACGTGTGTGTATGTATATGTATCCATGTACAACAAAACTATATTCGTAATTCCTCCTATTGTGTATACTTATATGTAATGTGGATTGGTTGTCTTACCAATTCTATTGTTGATGCTAAATTCCAAAATTCCCTGCGTGGAATTATAAAAGTATTTTTATACGAATTTTTGAAATTGGAAATCGTTGGTGGAAATGTTCATGCTATCAAATACAATCTACAGGATTTATAGAATGAATGGAGGATTGAATGGAGATATTGGAAAAAAAGAGGAACGAGATGCATTAGGTTCAGTATATTTTCATTCTTCTGTCACATAGAGATTTATTTATTTCAATGAGAAGATTTATGTGGATGATTTTTGTCACGGATTATGAATAGTTGTACACAAAATTTTTGAATGTGTTTATTTTGTATGATGAGTGGTGAAAATATAATGGTAGAAAAATAATATGGTGGCTATAAATGAAATATGACGATTTTATTTCACCATTGGAGTATGTTTAAATGTTACATTGTTGCTGATTTCTTGATGCGTTGTAACTTATTGGATTGAAATTCTGTCATTTATACCGCACTTGTCAGGTTTATTGTATGAGAATTACAAATGGAGATATTTTTTCATTTCAACCATTCACTGTTTCGAAAGTACATGAAACGTTTACTTACTTGAATAATTTAGTAAAAAATGCACAATAATCTGGAGAGGTATTCAAATAAAACCTCGTTATGCCACAGACGATGGAAAAAAAAAGATACAAAGTGAAAAAAAAACTCATCGGATTCTCATTATTCCATAATTATTTCGTATTTCCATGTTACATTTTTCTTTCATAATTTTCATCCGATAATATTTTTTCCAATTATAACATTTCAAATTAGACTATTCCAAATGACATTTCTTTTCTCCAGTAATATCTCCTTTGCGTATGTACACAAACACTGTTTATCTTCCTTCGTTTATTTTCTCTGTATTCCACCATCTCTCGACTTGTGTTACCAACTCATTCTTGTCATCGCAAGGAAATATAACGTAGCATCACAGCAGGTATACTCACGCTTATAACAATAACGAGTTTTTCTCTTTATTCCCTTTTCATATTCTCCCTTGTATATCTACTCGGGTTAAAATTAAGAGAACACTGTTGTACAAGGACGTACATATATATATATATATATATA
>JABMBR010005769.1:0-13391 GCA_018881525.1 Meteorus sp. PSUC_FEM 10030008
ATAATAAACACATATAAATATATGATTAACGCACCCGCAGATTCAAGTGAATATGCCGTTGAACATTTATGCGAATGTGGGCACACTTGCTGTAATAATGCGATAATTAATATGCAACAACAAGTACTTTGTATATATACTTATGTTACCACTGAAAACGACATGATGCGCACAATTTATTCTCCCATTTTGCTACAATTATTACATACAGTATAACACATTAATTTATTCATTTTCAATTTTCCAAACTCGATGAATTTTTCCACGCATCCAATATTTTACGATCAAGTTCGAATTAATGTTGCGATTGAACTCCGTCCAAAAGTCATTGTTCACTTGCGAATTTTTTCATATTGTATACAGTCGGTCAGTTGTCAAAAATCTATATGCAGAAGAAATTCACGATTGGCAGGTTTCATATTATGTGAATATGAATGGCGGCATAGAATGTGAAAAATAGACAAAGGGGAATTGGATGGATACGAAGCGAGTGATGTATGAAACGCGTCTATTTTTCCAGGAGTTATTTGAAGATTTTTTGTAGTGGTAATATAATGCGTCTATTTATCGGGTTTTCGCAGCAACGTCCAGTAGAATATTTCAATTCAGATGTTTACATTGGATATGACGAGCTGTGAATTAACCTGGTGGAAATATTGTGGGAGTTGCAAAAACTCTGTTATTTGGTGCAGAGTAAAACATCAATAAAATTACATATTGGAATAAAAATTATGTTCAGACTGCAGAATATCAAGAGTCTCCCGACTTGAAACAGGCGAAAAACCGGAAGAGAATTTCTATACAAGCTGAAACTTTCCAGCCTGACAATTTACAGAGCAGCAATCAACAATTGTGAGCCAGAGTCAATTTCAGAATTGTTTTCAACATTTCCAGGATTTTTGGAATGGTATTCCAACGGCACATTTTATCCAACCAACATTTCCAGTGAAACCACAATAATTTTTATGAACGCGACATCATAATTTTTCTCCAACCAAAAAACAACCCCATCAATTATTTTTAAAAGGGATTCAGGTAAATATGAAAAAGACAATATTAATGTTTATACAAACAGTATGGTTTTTATTTTTGTCGGTGTACTCCATTGTGTTCGTGTTCCTTTTGTTCTTTTTTTTCTCTTTATTTAATGAAATCATATTCGTTCTCTGTCTTCCATTTTTTTCTCATACTGGCTGAGAGAAGAGTTCGGACAATGATGAAATAAGTAAAAAATGAAAAACAAGAATGTATCAAAACCGCACTGAATAAATTCACCAACCATTTCTATTTTTTCATTTTCCATTCTTCCACTCTCCTCTCCTCTTTATTTCTCACCCACTCAAGCTTTCTTCTTTTCTTTCTCTTGCACTTGCGTATGGAGATTTCAATCTCTCGTTTCGTTCGCACTCACTCGAGCACGTGACAACGTGTGTGTGTGTGTGCACCAGATATCTCGTTCAGAGCTAACAAATTGCTCTCTTATATATACATACATGAAACATATAATACACCGCTGTCTCACACTCGCCACGCGATCATCAGGGCCACGATCGAAGTCACGAGCGAATTCGTATCGTGGTCCACATTTACACACACACACATAATACATACAACACACACACACACACACATACGCGGACACTTATTACAATCTCAATATGTCAATATCTTCATTGATTAATTGGTCTTTCATTCTTTTAATTTATTTTCATTTCAAGCAATCGATCTCGTATAACAGATTTATTTGTTTTTTTTTCTCTTTTTTTCATCTTCACAACAAATTGTGATCCATATTGCATGACTGTGGTAATGTGTTGACTGCACTGCGTGTTACAAAAATTCGTACGTTTTTTTCCCCTCCACAATTTCGTCTGATTTATTTTATTTTTTGTTATTTCGTCCTTATTTTTTCATGTCCTTCGATTGCGTCGCGTGTGTACGTATATGTATATACAGACATATGTCCTTATTATTCATTGCCATAATTTTCACGATATAATTATACTTGCAAAGTGCCATATTCATCGACATGAATACAAGATCGTGAAGATTGAGGCTCACAGCATATAATGTTACGGCATTATATACACGATCATGTACCTCACTCGTATATAGCAATCACTCGACGCACCGAATATGGCGTGGATTCGCCGCGCAAATATCGAGGTCAACGTTGGGCAAAATGAAAGATGTGCCACGTACACGAAATACAAGGGCCATAACAGTGAGTGACTGGTATACCAATTGGATGTTGAAATAAATGAATTTAAATTTCAATTTGAACCGATGTTTTGCGAATAAAAAAATGAAGATAAACGAGCAAATAAATCGTCGATAGAGAAACTTCAAATTGAAAAATTGTGCAATGTATATTTTATAATTTTGTTGTTTTTTTTTTCACTTTGGTTGATATAAAAAATAAGAAAAACAAATATGAAATATTCGATAAGCGTGATATTCAGATTAAATTTTTCAAGTTATAAATAATTCATTTGAATATTGGAATAAAGTGAAATTTCATTTGAAATTCTTATTATATGTGCAGAAAAAAATGAAAAAAAGTATAACACACCCGGTTGATATATCGCCATTGACATTTCCAATTAATTTTCTTTATAGGCACATTTGTTCGATTTGCTTTCACCTGCTCATACCATAATCGCAACGAAATATGACCAAACGTATAAATGAAAGAAGTCGATAAAGCCGGAAACAATTAATCAATTATAAAAAAAAAGGAAACAAGAAAATGTGAGTAGAAAACAAGGCGGAAAAAAAAAGAGAAATTCGTGCATCCGGATTATCGCAATAGGTCGACTCACCGAATACCTATTGGCAGTGCTGAGAAGAAAATAGCAGCGTTGCAAGTTTGGAGTGCGAGCAATCAAGTGAAAAAGAAGTCGCAGGCTTTCATTTGACGCGCGCGCACATCGCGCAAGAGGGAATAATATAGAGAGAAAAAAAAATAGGAGAAAGAAGAAACGCGAAAAAAAAGGAATAGGAGAAAAAAAATACAGTAAAAACAGAAAGCGGCGAAGGAAAAAAAACGACGAAAAAAAATAGAAAGGGAGAGAGAGAGAGAGAGAGAGAGAGAGAGAGAGAGAGAGAGAGAGAGAGGATGGGTGCGGCAACGAGGAGAAGCGAGAAACGCGGAGTTGGTATAATCTCGCCTGCGGCCGCCGTCAACGGGGGCCGAGGTGATTAATCATCGAGAGTCCCGTGAGCGCGAGTAAAACGAACGAACGAACTTCCCTTTCCGTTCACGCCTATCGGCATTTAGCAAGAGCAAGAAAGAAAGAAGGATAAGCATAGGTAGGGAGTCCCCATCCCTTCATGGCTTTCGTTTTTTTCTCCCCTCTTTCTGTCTCAAACGCTTATTCCTCACTTTTCTCGGTCGCCCTTTCCTTCTTCCATATAGGTATAAATGTACTAACTTTGCGTGCGTAATCATTTCGTATATAATTTTTTGTTTCCCCTGTTGCTTTTTTCCTCCATTTTTTTTCCTCCTTTCTTTGCCCTCACACTTGCGTATACTCGAAAACATTGTTAACGACTGTCCGAGTTGAATACAAAGATAAACAAAAAGAAGAAAGGAAGAGAGAGAAGGAAAAAACACTCGAGATTTTACAAGGCGTACTCATCAATTCTGAAATACAGATTTTTTGTTATAGTTGTTTTTTTTTCCTCCATTCTACTCTTCTCGTTTATTTATGTATCTTTCTTTTTTTTTGCAGATGCCAGACGGTGTGAGAAACAAAAACGGAGGAACGCATCATAAATAAAAATTCTGATGTTGCAATTGAATAATTGGTGAATGAAATAATAAAATAATAATGTTGAAAAAGTGAACGAGGTTTTAATTGTGAAATTTCCTGATTATTGTGAATATTTGCAGGAACAGTCGGACATAAAGCTATATTATATGTTTATTTATATATACACACGCGCGGACACTCGCACACACACACAAATGCGCATTCACACGTCAAATGAGTTCTATAATTGGAACTTATACAATATTTATACACAATCGTTCGATATAATTCTAAAACATTTAGGTAATATTTCATCACTTGCAGTTGTGTATTTTGTCACTGTTTCTTCATTCATATGAACTTTTCGTATTTATTTTTTGTCTCATTCGTTCATTTCGTCACATGTATTAATATTATTATTGACGCAGCTTTACGACGACAAATCGCACAGCGAATTTCGAATGTCGAGCTTGGCCATTTGATGATGATAATTCTTATTAATTAACACAGTCAGTTCGGTGTACAAATATTTTTTATTTTTTTTATCCTTCATTTCTTCATTGTTTCTTTCCCATTATATTTTCAATTTGTAAACATTCAATCATTCTATTTTACTTCAAACTCATTATTTTTCAAATGTTTATTTAATTTTTTCCGTTTATTTCACGGAAAATTCATCTTAAAAATTTATTTACAGCAGCTACGTGGTAAGTATTAATTTTTTCATATTTTTTATCATTTTCTATCAGCAAAATATCTGACATTATTTTTACTGTACGACAGCGAAAAATAGAAATATTGAAATATGTAGAGAAAAAAAAAAATAAATAGAAAATGAAATAAAAAATAGAAAGTATCAATAATGAGAATAGGGTTTGAAAGCCGACGAGGAACAGAATGAAATGCAAATTAATTTCGTATCAATTCTTCACACGTGTCAGTCTATATCACTCGACTATACATACATAGATATATCGTTTAAAAGACTCCGATTAATCGAAATGCCAGAAATGCTCAATGAATAGTCGGTGTAGTGATGTACGCAAATAAAAAACGAGAAAAAAAAAGGATGAAGAAAGAGTGAAAGAAAAAAATAATACAACTACCCGACTATAATTAGGTGAGTGTATATGTGTATGGTTATAATGCACTACGCGAACACCGGTGGTCGACTTTATCTCAAGAGATCGCGCTCGATTATACACTGATCGACAGTAGAAGATACGAACTCCATTGGCTAATGGATACCTGAGAGACACGCGAACACAGCGCACAGTCAATGAATTGACTGATACGAGTTCAGTGCTATAAATATCTCAATTTTCCATTGACAATGCACAATATCTGTCACGTTAAAAATATAATTTCCCTAGAAACTGCTCATCAATATTATAAATTGAATTTTTTTTTCCTCCCATAGTATACACTAACACACTCCAATTTTATCCAAATAATGATTGATGCTAAATCACACACAAAGTTCAGTGAAAATTATTATTCCCATTTTCCATTATAATTCATTTTTTTTCAAAGGCAGATAATCTAAATTGAACGGACACCATTGTTACAGTTGTAAATAAAAATTTTAGTGCAATATGAAATATGTAAAAAATTATCACCCGAATCATATTTCGCATCATGTCGATGAATGAAAAATACTTCGCCGCATTTAACGATTGTGAAAGTTGATAATTCAGAAAATTCAAAGCACAATTTTGAATTTTTTTTCGTCCTATCTGCCAAAAAATTTGCAGTCCCGTTTTAATTTCAGTTTTCCTTTCAAATCAATAATTTCACTTGTCTATATTCTTTTAATTGACTATAGTTCGAACTCTTTTGTTATAGCCGTAGGAACTGATGAAGATCGATCGATTCGAATCTAAAGGGAAGGAAAAAAAAAAAAATAAATCTCATTCACGAACAATGGTAAATTAAATTCAATCAACGTTGGAGCGTATTGAATCGTGCGCCTCTATACGATATATGAACATCCAAAGTGAGAGTTGAAAAACGATTGAAATAAAATGTAAAAAGGGTTAGGATATGCGTCGGTGTCGCGCACGTGCTATGATATTAGCATGCAGCAGCGCGAGCGTTCTTGTGGGCGAATTATAACAGTTTACCAACCCACGTAGTGATATATGTGTGTTTATTATAAATATATGCATGTATATATTTATATTTATGCGTGTGTGTGTATATGTGTGTGTGTGTGTGTGTGTATGCCGGTGCCATTATTCAAGTGACAAGATAGTATAAAGGTCATCGGCATTGACGTTGACAGAGCGCAAACAAGAGCGTCGTAAGTTTTACATTACGATAACTATAAAAGCGTACTCAAAAACATATTATATTCATGAACCGCATACAAATATAAATGTTGAATTCATTTTTGAAGTTGAAAAATATAAAAATAGAGATATGTCATGAGTAATTTCTGGCGTTCGATATTATTTTCCTCATTAATTCCACCTTCATTTGGAATATTTTATAACGACAATTTGTTTATCTTCGGCTTCAAGCACAATGCTATGACATTACAATGTTGAATTGTCTCGGTGGGATATTTATAATGAATTATGCATTATCAAAGAAGCCGACATGAATAACAAATAAGAAGAATTGATTTAACTACGAAATTAATTTTTATTGTGCTAAATTGGTTGAACGAACTGTTATTAGAAGTTTACGATTTTATAAGATTTAATTGATTGATGGGGGATAATTTGTACTTATGGAACTGTTATCTTGATGTTGTTGTAAGTTCTTATGAAACGTTTTGATTGGACCGATGTGGGGAATTCAGATGGTGTAGCGTATTTTTCTGTTCTCTTCTTTTTCATTTTCCATTCATTTCAAGATACTCTCGGAGTATATTTTTCATTTCAATTCAGGAGATGTTATGAAAGAATTTTTCAACATCCTCTGATGTGAAATAGACGTCTTGAAAGCAATGAAAATGACCGTCATGTAGCGTTAGTGAGTGTTTGTCGATTAATGACATTTTAAAGGTTAACCAAGTCAATACATGGAACGTGTTTTAATAAAGAATGGATGAAGTTGATGGTTGTGAAACTTGAAGAATTCCTACAAACTGAGACGGATGCGATATTGATTCAAGTGCAAACACAGTATTGTCGACAAATAATTTAAAATGAAATGTAGCAACCTTGAACCGAGAAAAATAAATTTTCTCTTCAGACGTACTTCATAATTGTCCACAAATAAAATTTTCATCATCAATTCATAATAATCCCAACATTTATTCGACCTGTATCGGCAAATACATGACCGAAATCAGCATAAAAAATTCACGATAAATTCATTTTTCCAATAAACAAAAAACCGAAATAATTCTCCAATAAAAATATCCCTCATTTGTAAATCAAAATTATACTCCATAAATCAACATTTCCCATATGAATTTTCATAATTTTGATTGAAATTGATGACAAACAAAATGTAACAGACAAAGCGTCATGAAATTGACTATTCAAATCATAATTTCTGCACGTTGTACATAATGAAAGGCAATTAATGTGCAACACGAGATTTGTGCGCCCACGGCGGAAGTGAGTTGCTTCTGTGTGCATATATAACGTAAAGCGGATATAAGCTTGTACATGTATATTCCCGGTGGCGATGGGTCGATGGCAAGTGGTAAGAGATTATCGATAGAGACAACACGTTGTCCCGATGTTCATCTCATCGCATTTCCCTCTCACACAAAACTCTCACTCTCTCCCTCACGCGTACACTCTTTACACGCGACCAACGTGTATCTCATTGCCCAAGGTTAAACCCTGTCAAGAGATATAGGGTGCAAGTGTGAGAGACATATATTAAGTATTCTACATACATTAGACGAGTGACACTGAGTCTACTACAGAGCAATGCATCTCCCTCTATTAATTACAACGTTATGCCGCTAACGATCCACGCAAAAGACTACGCCACGTATAACCAATGCATTAATTACACGCCACTCGCAAAACATAAATATATATCTCTGTGTATATACAATTGACATTGACGATGATGCGATGACGGCGAATCGCCACGTCAACTCTCATATCATCAAATCTCATTTTGATCATTTCAAACACGCAATGTATGAATACGATGGCAAATATTATCAACTTTTATCTACATCTCAGTCCCAGCGTTTCATTAATTTTCAGACACGCATGAAAAAGAAGCGAATGAACAAATGAATAATAATAAAACTGTAGGAGAAATAAAAAAAATGGTCATATTTTTTCCTTCCTATATCTCAGATACATATCAACACCCGATGTCTCGCTCATCAATCCTCGCACGTTCATCACATGGTAATATATATATACATATATATACTACGTGCACCGTTAGAAATGGCTGTTTTGTTTCGTGGTTTATTCATCAGTCTTGATGTGTTTCCTCTCTACCCTCCCATTCATATATATGTGTATACATATATGCTCTTGTGTATACATTGCACAAGCATAAATGTCAGTGACGATGGACAAGCGACGATCATCAAGACAAATCCGTTCATATGAACTCTGTATACCTATGTCAACTATCGAGTTACCAACTCGTCAAGTTGCATTGAATATGTCATATTATCGAGCTGGGGGATCGTTACAATTTGATGGTTGAATGTGTTATCGTGCGCAACGACAAATAGTACAACACCGTCATAAAAATGACAACGAGTGGTTGGTCAACTTGTAGATTAAATTGACGCACGCGGTGTGATACTCTCCATCTGTTTGGTAATTTATATTATTTTATTTTTTGTTTTCTCGCTTTGTTAACGCGTATGACCACACTCGACCTGCATGAACTCCAATTTGAATTGCATTATTCTATCAACGTTTCACTATCTTTTTTTGTGGGTTTCTCTTCGGAATATATATCTAAATGTATTATGGGCAAAGTCATGCTTGACAGTGTGTCGACTTTCCAACTGCCATTCTTGTATATTTCGACTTCGTGTTTCTCACTAATATTTATATTTTCTTTTTTTCTGCTTTTCGTATCGTTGAAATTTATTTCTTCGCATTCACTCGCATACAGGTACATACATTCACTTATTGGATAAAATTTTTTATAAATCAATGTTCAACTGTTGAAATGACTTATATCTCTTGCATTTTGTTGTGTTTGTTTTGTTCATATTTACGCCTACTCTTCAGCCTGCAATAATGTACGAAAGTCCTGTTGCAATTTTGAATCGTGATAACTCCAAATATCACTGTAGTCCTCATTGTCATTATCAACAAATGGCAATAATTTATCCTCCTCAGGTTGTATTGCACTTGGTGATGATGAATAAAATTTAATTTCAAGATCACGATGGCCATTTGGTGATGTAACAATTTCAGTTGATACTTCTAAACTTTGACTACCAACAGCAGAATTATTCATTGCCGTAAGACCAGATGAATTGGTGCCATTTGACACGTAAGGAGCACCATTACCAGGCCATGAGCTTCTACCTCGATTACCAACACCAACACCACTACCAATTTCACCTGTCGATTGACTACCACTACCACCACGATCACCAATAACACCAACATCACGACTTGGTGCCAAGATTTGTTCGCTAAAATAACTCGATGGATCGCTCCAGCTGCGTCGTAAAAGAACACCACCACCTCCACCACCGCCACCGACGCTACCACAATTACCAACATTATTAGGCTCAAGACGTTCATGACGTGTTTGCCCAACTTGTGACACTTGATTGTGATGATGATGATGGTGATGATGGTGATGATGATGATCCCGCAGAGTATCCTCAACGTTAAACAATTCACTTTGATCATGACATCCGATACTATTTGAACGTGACAGAAACAATGGCAATTCAGGAAATTGTACTGCACCAAAGTCACATCCGTTCCCATTAGATTGTGGTGGTGTTAAAAATGGCGAATAACCACTTGAATCAACATCCCAAATTAAACCGGACGGATCACAATAACGACATTGACACGTGCCAGGATCATCAATAACACCAGATTTCTCGCAGTCATCGTAATTATGAATATAACGTGATACATTAGAATTAGCACTGTTACCATTGTTGTTATTATTATTCATTGTTCGATTATTAATGGTATTGTTTGCGGAATTATGATTATGATAATGATGATGATGATGATTACGATATCCCTTTGCAAGGCCTATCGTGCGAACTGGGACAGGCACAACGACATTCCTGTTGTCGTCGAGCACTTTCACCTGCGCGTGTCGATGCGCGTACCTCTGCCTCGTGTCTACAATCTCCTGCATGGATGTCTGTATTCTACCGTAACTTTCCCTTACGACTGGTGGCCGTCTGTGTGGCCGATGTAACGGTTGCTCGTATCTTGTATCATAGCAAACTGGCGCATAGGGTTTCATCGTAACTATACTCGTTGATTGCTCTGACAATATGGTATTTGCTGTCAATTGATGTTGTTCCTCAGTGGGTTTGATAATAATTGGCTCTGGTACAACTGTATTACCAGGTTTACGATCTTTCTTCCTACGTTTTCTAGGTTTTATGATCCTCGGTAAACTGTTCTCCGAATTGTTTGAACTTTCATCACTGGCAATGCTCAAAGAATCAATATTTGCAATATTCGTTCCAGCATTTTCAGATTTATTCGTTTGACACTCGTTTTTCTGGTTGATTTGTTGCTGATGAGATTGTTGTTGCTGTTGTTGTTGCTGATGTTGTTGCGAGTGTTGTTGCTGTAGCTGTTGATGATGATGTTGATACTGGTATTGCAACTGTGGCTGCGGCGGTGGTTGATGAAGTTTTCGTGGTGGTTCAACAATGTTCCTCATACCACGAGGTGGAATACAACGACCAATTGACATCGATGTATTGTTATTACTGTTGTTATTAGCATTATTAAAATTATTGACATTCGCACCAACAATCATATTCGACGCATTATTTTGTAATTTTCCACGATTATGAAAACGACCAGCCAATATTAATGGTGCGCCCTGAGTGTGAATGGCTAAACGCGACAGGGGACTTCTGCTCTGCAAGTGTGTTTGGAGCTGCTGCTGCTGTTGTTGCGGCTCGACCGGCGAGTGCTGCGACTGTTGTTGTTGACAGGGCGATGGAGACAATCGTTGATTACTTCGTCGTGGACTAGACGTCATGGAGATGAGAGGAGCACCTGTCCAAGTTCCATATTGACATTGCTCATTGCTCGTAGAATAATTATTTTGCGAATAACAATGAGAATTTCGTATGCACTGCTGTTGCGATTGTTGCAGTTCTTTTTTCGATGCTATTGATTTTTGTGTTATTGGCGATCGACCAGTCGATGATATCAAACAACTTCCAACGTATCTCTCCACCTCCAAGCCGCCCTGTGAGGCGCGGCTCATTTTATAATTCAATGCGCAATTGCACGTTGCACTCGATTAACGAGTAAATCAAAGATAAGAAAACAAGAACACGTACTAACAAAAAATCAATGAAAATGGTTAAGATTATTTGTTTTTCAATTCATTTCTGATGATGCACTGCATAATTTTTATCGCACCTCATCACAAATCATCACCAATGACAAAGAGAAAAAAATTCCTCTTGAATTTTTCGCTATTTTTCCCTTCAAATCTCTTCATCCCATTACGTCTTCGAGTGCCCACAATTGACACTCTATAAAATTGGTATTGTTGTGTTTTTTTTTAAATA
Organism: Meteorus sp. PSUC_FEM 10030008; assembly: GCA_018881525.1. NCBI lineage: Eukaryota > Metazoa > Arthropoda > Insecta > Hymenoptera > Braconidae > Meteorus > Meteorus sp. PSUC_FEM 10030008. Next base: position 11,449 of record JABMBR010005769.1, read on the forward strand.
ATTATTTTTATTAATGTTAATATAGAATGACGAAGGTTGCAGCATGGATGCACCAAGAACCGGGTCAACAATATACTCTCGCGATGATAGACACAAGAGTGAACAGAGTACGAACTCACTGTCCAACATACGTGACCGCGGCCGGAGCGACACTGAAGCTCCTTTGGCTGCGCACACCGACACCAACCATCTCTCGTCGGGCACTTGCGGCGACGTGCAGAGAGAGAACCTCTCATGCCCCACCATTCGTTGCTTGTCGTTGAATCATTTCCCCACCATTATTAGAGTGTAGAATTGCGCTCGCGCGCGAGCCATCTCTTTCTGTCGCTCGTGCGCGCATTTTCTCGCTCTCGTTGACGCCGCGCGCCGGCGGTATTACCTATTCAATCCCCACTCTGTCGTTCTCTATACCACTACCATTGCTACTATAGCAATATCATATCGAGATCGTGTGCGCCATGGCTGATACTACACCGTCCTTCTCTACTCGTGGATTCAGCACCGCGAAACTTTGTCACGTCCGGTTTGTACGATCAACGCGATGTTTCTTCCGGTTTCTGCGCACCCCTCGACGCCACACAATTGTTACCGTGCAATATTCAATCTGCTTTTATATAATATGTTAGCGATGGTACTGAATTCATATAGAAATGTCGTTCATATTAGTGATGAAGAGAATTTGAAACTGACAATTTCGATAGACGAGAGTTATCACAAATTAATTTCCTGTGGAATTCATTCTGTACGTATTTAGAAGAAATTCACTGGATTAGAGTGGAATTCGTTTCGCTCTTAGTCACTGCCACTGAACCAATCGATCTAGTGTTAATTCATTTTTCATTTTTCTCCCGGAGTTTCTTCGAATATAATTTTTAGAAGTGTCGTTGCGGATTCGCAAGTTTGATAAATCAAGAAGGGAAGAATAGATACTCATGATTCATTGGACAGGAAGGAATATACAAAGCACTAGATTTTTTGTCACTCGAAAGACCTTAGAAAAAGAACATTTGTAAGTTTTCATGAAATGAAAGGGAAAGTAATGAATTTTGATTCCATGTGTTAAACGATCATCTGATTTCCTGTGGAATGAAAATCTCATCAATGATTGGAGGTCGCAATTTTTTATGAAATAAATTCTAATAACCATGTGGGAATTTCGCCACTCATCTTCAATTGAAAACAGCAAATATCAAGTCCAAACTTGGAATATTCTCATGGAAAATGCTGTGCTGAATATTTTTCATGTTCTCAAAATGTTCACGGTTGCATCGTTGAATTTTTGAACATGTTTATCAGTGGAACGAATTACTAAAATAATTCATGAGATCAATCCAATCTCTCCATGGCCAAAGATTTGCTCGCTCACGAATAAAAGATCGCAACTCTTTTTTCACCAGAACACTATTACTGTTTTATTCTGACTAACCACAATATTTTCACATTTTGCACCATTCACATAATAATGAACGAAGCCTCATAACTGCACAATCTAATATTTCCGTTTGACTAACAAAATTACATAATTTTCATGTGTTTTCTGAATATAGAAAAAAAAATCCCTGAAACTCATTCATACAATCCACATGATTGAACTTTTTTTTCTCCTCTTAGAACACAACACATCCAAATAACCAACTTGCAGCTCAAGGAACAAATTGAAAAACCAAAAACGAATCATAAAAATTACTTCTCCAGAATGAATTTACAAAAATAATATTTTCATTATAAATGAAAACATTTACAAAGGAAATAATAGCAACATTCATAACAATTAGAATGTACACAAAATTATGAAAGGACAATAAGACACATGTTGATGATAATAGGGATGAATCATCATAATACAGACACAGACAAAAGTGTAAAGAGAAACGCGAGAGTGAGGTGAAAGCGTGAAGTGAGAAAAAAAACTACAATACGAATACATATTTATATATATATAC
>JABMBR010005770.1:0-13390 GCA_018881525.1 Meteorus sp. PSUC_FEM 10030008
TCCTACAACTATTTTGCTCGTACACTGCACCACGAGCATCCACTTCAACGTTGTTACGTACTATTGTACGAGACATCTGGGCGTTGTGGGTGTTGGGGGGCTCTGGGGTCGGACTGCTGTACGGACAAAAATCCATATTTTTCGTCCTGTACGATGCCTATCCCTCCTCACACAATTTATCCTTGCTGCTGGCTCTACACCGACTGCTTATATTCTTCACTTTCCACGTACTGTTGTACGGCTCCTGAGGGTAGAGAGGGTGGCAACCTCCTCCATTAAACTGTGACAAACTACTGTACGACTCATGGACAAAACCTTCGCCACCGACCATTCACCAACTATTCCACGGTGCATACTACCATACACCCCCACTCAATTATCCTACGGCTGTTCTGCTCATGCATCACGCTATAGACATCCCCTTCATGTCAGTGTGCTCATTTGTCCGATCCGCTCTCCAAACAGCATATCCACTTCAAACATTCACACATCCCAATCTTTCAATTTCAATCTTCAACCGATCAGATCGCTCAATACGACAATAAACCACATACGCACGCCTTCACATTCTCATGAATCACACAAATCTTCATTTACAATTTGTAACACACAGTGACGTTTTCACTAATTATCATCAATCGTTATTTTCAATATCTACCAAATAATAAAACCACTTTATTTCCAAATTCTTCATCATCATATTCACTTTTCATGACATTTCACCCACGTGTTTTACACATTACCTCTTAATTCAGCAACAGGTTCCTGCCCATGTACACCACCACCCTCACTCATCCACTTATTCTTCTCCTCCACAATTACACACTCACTTACTTCAATTGTCTCATATACCACATAATATGTTCATGTTCAAGTCCAACAACAACTTCATTTGTATAGAAGCGTATATCACGCACCGGCTGAAAATTCACAAAAATTCTAATGCCATACGCCGCCAGTACAACTAGTAGCAATTATTCATAAACTTGCTTTGCCTTACCCCAATAATTCCTCATATAAAACTCTCCATGTTCTATTTTCGTTACAACGGAGCTTGGTGGTGCTGGGCGTTGATGGTGGCGCTCATTTCTTCCTCAGCTCAACAGCCAGTTCACCTAGTATTTTCCTAACGGACAGTCACAAATCTCTCCACAACATTACTTTCTTTTCCATGCCAATCTGTAGAGGTTCATTCGAATGATACACCGCGAATTGTCTATCAAACAGTTACTATTTAATAGTGCTAATCATTTCTCATATACACTTCACCTCCTTCATTATTGTATTCTTAACGTCTATTGCAAACTTCCTTACGAATGATTCTACTTCAAATTTCGAATCATTATTTCATATTCTCTACCCTGTCAAATTATAACTCAAAGTGATAAGTTATTTTTTTTTCCTTTTCCAATTCGTGTACACACACATATATATATCCAAGGCTGATACAAACAACGGGATGGATGTGGTGGATACGCCTTTAACCGTGAAAAATCAAGTCATCGATGATATGGTGCATAGCCGTCAAAAAATCGTCACCGATAATAATGTTCATGGTAGAAACGACAATGTTGATAATAGGCATGATGAAACTACGTACGACGAAGATCAACATATCAAAGAGGAGATTGACATTAAGGTTGAACCAACAGACAAGGTCATTGATGCCAATGGTTCAACAGTGGAGGAAACGTATGAGATTACTACAACAAGACGTAAAACCACCACAACTAGGTACAAAATTCAAGAGGTGAGTTTGAAGTTTATGTGTGTTGCAGTGTTGTGAGTTGAAGTGCTGTGTTTTTCGAAACAAAATATTGGTTTTCAAAGGAACTCACATGTATTATGGCACATTGGATACGAACATTTTATAGGTATGGTGCAAAGTTGTATTTCATGTCAGTGGTGAAAAAAATATCAATTCAATTCGTTTATTTACATACACCATGCCCTTATCCTCAATTAATAACACCATCTACCTTTTGATTCGTTGTTGCGACTTTTACTGGCAAACATATGGATCATGGGGCCTATTATATTCAAATTCTCACTTATCTTTCAAATGTTTAATCATCATTTCAAACATCAACATAATAATATTCATCTCTTAATTTTCCCCTTACAATCTGTAATATTCTCACTTTTTCCTGTTTATCTAACAATACAAGAATTGTCAAGTAACTTTTTCTTCACACTTCTTTGCATATTCTCACAATATATCCGACAAATTTTACAATTACGACATTTATATTATCACACTTTGTGCAAACATAAAAGTGTCTCTAGTCAATCTGTATATTGCTTGTGATGTGAGGTCATTCGTGATGAAGCGAACGTTTACAATATATACAAATGTATTTTTACGTTTTAACTATGTATTATCATATTTATGATTTAGCATCTTCCATTGATTACTTCATTTTACTTTTTACAATGAAAAATGAAATGTCTTTAGTAAATTGAACGTACAACTAAAATCGAATTAATCCTGTCTATTACAATTTTCACCATTCACTTGGTATATATATATTTACGTCATTGTCAAAAGTTTATTTTAGATTCTGGCAAACGTATTCATATGAGCATTATGTACTAACATCTATCCAAGTGTTTCATATATATGTGTTGGTTTTCTCATCGATGCCGGCAAAAAACGTCAATGTCTCGCAAATTCGCCAAGTATTTGCCGAGTCCGCAATATTCCACTTTGTATAATCATTTCCTATAATCACATCCGTTCTCTTACATTGTCCAATTATAATTATTCATCTCCTTTTATTTCTTCTTCCCTTCTTGTTTTAATCTACGTGCGTCACTTATTTTCATCCTCAATATTTTAGCTGATTCAAAGAATCATGACGATTTCAAAACCATATGGATTTTATGTTGAAGAAGAAAAACATGTTTGCACTTGGTGTTCTTTTTTCAGTATATTGATTGTTAATGTGGCTTCTTTTTGTCTTCTTTCTCATACAAGTCGGAGATGGCATAGTTAAGCATATAAGAATGTGTCGGAAAAAGAGTGAAATAGTCGCGAGAACGTATGTCGATATGAAAATAGCATCGAGGTCGTATATAGTTGAGAGTGATAGGGGGGGAGTCTTTCACATGCGTTTCATCAGCAATGGGCTCGGGTTTATTTCCAGTGCCACGATCCCAATCGATTTGATTCAATGAAAACTTGTATGTATGATAATAACTTCTATTCATGAACACTGACCCATTAGCTCGGACACTTATAGGAAAACATTTATTCCTCGTTGCAATATTATTCCCTCCATTCTGATCGTATGTCTGATCGTATCATCATAATTCATTTCGAATTTCCCTTCAAAATCATCAGATACTCTGTTTAATATTCAAATGGGATTCCAATTCATCATTTAATGGTTGACTATATTTGATCAGTCCGAATTTTTCATGATATCCCAACCAAATTGTGGGTGTTACGAAAATTAAAGACGTTCAATTGATGATTATCCATATACTGAGTGCATGTGCAAGAGATTCGTGATTCTTTATTGTTGTCTATCCGTTTTCCAATACCAACGTATTCACAAATTATTGCGAGATACATATAAAAAAAACCCACATATTTTCCACTACCAGTGGATTCAAAATATTCAAGTAGGAGTATTTTTATTGGCGGAATATCTTAAAAATAAACATGCAATCTCCAATGCTCAAGGGTAAATCAGACATGAAAATTTATGTTATACATATTTCGTTTTTTTCTCACTAATGTATTTCTTTCAATTCTCACCATCGAATATTTTATTGTCTACATCACTTAAATCCGGGGTCACGAAAATTACGAACTGCATACTACATTCGCTCATTGTTTTCAATATAGCATGAAGACAAATGAAAAAGTCAATCATTTTCGAATGACATTCGCTCTTTTTAAATTGGATCAACTGTGAAATTTTCATTATATTGTCATTACAATTCATGCGCGTAAATATAGATGAGGTACTGCAAATCTTGAGAATTGGAGGATTTTGAGCTGCAAAAAATACGCAATGGTGAGAGCATGTCCTTGGTACTGTACCGGGAGTAGTGACAAACGGAAACATGAAACGTTATTTATCATAATGCAAGATAAACAGCTCATTTGCTGGGCATATGGCTACAAAAAGTGGCAATATTTTGTCATGTGAATGTGATATAATGTAAATTGTGTATTAAGCGTCATTAATAACGAACAACAGCCACTTTGTTTCGACTCGTGGTAAAAATGGCTTGACCTGAATAAAATATCAACGGATGAACGCATTATTGCGTATATTTTGTTTCCGTTTTTTTAAACGCCATATATTACACATGGGAAAAAATGAATAAAACAACGGTTTTAATATATAGCATCATAAATAGTTGTGAAAGTTGCTAAATGACAAAAATTCGCGTGGAACTTGTAGAATTCTTTTCTCTCGCAAGTTGATTCTTTTCATTACGTATTAGAAATTATTTTGAAATGGAAAATGTCGTTGTGTAGTTTTGGTGTGAAAGTGACACAAAGAATGTGACAAAATCGACAGCTGGTGTTTCGCTGGCGCAAAACTTTAAACAGGAAGACGGATAAAATGGAAAGAGAACTAGATGAGAAAGATTCAGTATGAGATGAAGATAGAAAGTTTTAGTTGGAAATACATGTCGAAAATGAATTTCCAAGTCGAGTTGCCAGAGTAACGTGAGAATCGTTGATCTCGGTGCCACTTTAACGGCGTATGGGAGCCAATATAATGGATAATGAAGTGTCGCCAGCTGTTACTAACTTATCATGTCCTTTTACTCGCCTTCTCCAAAACTCCATCTTCGCAATATGTCTATTATCACCCTGTTTATCAATGAACAAGAGAAAATAAGTTATTACATAATTATTCATTGCTGTTAACATATCAACTTTCGGTAAATGAGATAAGTTTATTAGATCGAGCCTTTTTTCTCATTCACTTGGATCCATTTCAATGTTGGATAGCTGTGAAATAGTTGTTTATCCATTTTTTTATGAAAATCATAGTAATTATTTCAATTGATGCAACTGTTAGTTTAAAAAACATACTGATGGCTACATGTGTTGATGCAAAAATATACGATGAAATGAATTATTTCGTTTTTCACTTCAATTATTTGTTCTCAAGTATTCTCGTCTTTGTCGCCGTTTGCTTTCTTCATACGCGCCCAAGTTAATGTCTTTTGTGTCAAATTATATATGTATGATCATTATACAGAGATAAATATACAGAGACAGTGGATAGTGCACTCGAAATAAAAAATCTCTCGGATATCTATTTTGGTTCGGTCTCACTTTTTTTATTCTTTTTGTTTAATTCAATTCACTAATTTTTCCATTTTTCACTCTATCACTTACAGAAATCCGCCATGAGAGATTTCATTTGTATATAGCTCGTATGAAATGCTTGTATTGTTAGAGGAATTACACGGGTATGTTCTTTTCAATCATCATCCCCGTCAAAACATCTTTCCTTGATGTTCAAAAACGTAAAAATAATTCATTGTGAAAAGTGCCATCTACAACTCAATTCACGAAATGCTTCACGAAATCATAGAAACATTGAATAATATGAGTACCACACTATATATAACCTTGAATGAAATGATCTTTGAGGCCGTGACTCTCTCATGTCTCGTATCCATCACAATTATATTAACGGTATGCTAAATAGTCTATAAATTCAACCTCATTTTTGTCTTCAGAGTCTGTGTTAATGCAGAACAGCAGTAGATGTACCGTCAAGGGCCATCAATTCTTGCGCTTGTTAATTCTTTTCATGTATAAGGAAATGAGTATTTATGAAAAAATTAACCGGCCAAGGCATAAGTGCCCTTGACTGTCAACAAAATAAATGATAGTACACTCAATAATATATATGCCAAACGAAGATTACAAGGTTGAAAAAGATCATCGAGTTAATCTACTGTAGGTAGAGGTGAGATAAATTCGGTATTCAAAGGCTTGGAGCAGTTGAGATTTTACAATCTCACCAACTTCGCAGTTTCAAGCGTCATCTTCACATTACTTCATGAACTGCGTCTGTGTTTATAAATAAACCCAATCATTCTAGCGTCGTCTCTTTTTTTCTTCTATTTGTTCATTATCAGTCTCCTTTCCTGATATTTGAGGATACACAGTGAAGTTCAAAAATCCATACAACTTCCAATATTTTGTATACTTAATAATGCATCATTGCATATAAAGAACAAAATGGAACGCCGTAATTATTGTCTACTGAATATCAATATTCCGAATATACATGCCGTTCCCGTCGTTCCTCGTCACGGTTTTTATGAGAGGAGAAATATATTCGCCGTTTATTTATCCAAGTGGTATATATATATATACAAAGAAGGAACATGGATGAGACTTCTAATTGTGCCATATTATTATGTGGATATTAAACAAAATGAACGCAATGGATCAATTAATGATGAGAGGCTGTTAAATGTCAGGCTGCCCCATTGCTTTTATTTCCGGATATTGTTGGCAAATACAATCAAGTATGTTTGAGTACACTCACAATTCCACCTCCTACAATGTTTCTTAATACCATCTTTTACTCAAATTCGTCACGCATGTTCGTCCAAGTCCACCTAATTATATCAAAGATCTTTCTATATTTCTGGAAACAGTTGATGCAGACGCGTGCGGTAGTGTGGATTGGTGGCTTCACCCACCTCTCACATTGGAGGGTAATCCCCGAGCGACTGGACCTCAGTCTGACGTGGTCTATTCGGCAGTTCATACGAACTTAAAACACACTTCCATTCCTAACCATCACAAGTTTTTTGCTATTTTCAATCGGATCTAGTCTTACGATTACATCAACACGTGCCGGCGAATGTCAACATCCAAAGAAGTGTATTATCATGTCAAATTATAACGACGGACCGTTGGATATCTATTAAATGTGAGACCGGAGTGGTCAAGTGTAGTATACAGTGAAGTTCAGTTGTTCAATCTCCATATTACGTTATCGTTGTTCAACAATCGAAAATGACTACGACAGAAGTTTTCCAGGACTGGGAGCAATCTTATGATACCATTTCCAGCACTCGAAGGACCACACGAAAAACCACAACAACAATTAGTACGCCGAGGCGTGAGATTTTATCGCCTCCATACAATAGTGGGGTGATAAATTAGTTTTCTGATCTATTAATATTATTGTTTTGTCCAATCTCAGATCCATTAATTTTATTGTATCATACAGAGAGAAAAAAAATAACATTTACAAAGATACTAATAATGCTTCAAGATTTGGTCTTTACTTACAATTAATTTTTATTAAATTCAATGAGCAATTATATTGGAAATAAAGTGTTGCTGTCATAGCTAATAATAATACAATGATTTTAAATTATCTAGGATATATTCAAGATTACTCCGATATATGAAGCATGTTGAGATAGTTCCCTGTGGAAAGTATTGACATGTGGACTTTCCCATAACTCAATTATTCAGCAGTTTTTTTTACATCTTCCAAATACGTTCTGAACAGATAATCATTCATCTACATGAAACTCATAAATATTAGTGCATTGCGAAAAATATTCAACTTAATTTCTATGCAGCATTGTTGCCAGCATTGTTTCATTCAAGGTTTAATTTTCATGTTAAATAATCGAACAAAAAATTCCGGAAAACATCTTCAGTCCGCAAAATATTTACAAGTTTCTATGTGGAATAAGTATAAAAATGATAGTTAATATTCCGATATGGACAAAAAAAAACTCACGAATAATATTCCATGTTCTAAATTATGTTTACAATAGAGATAAAGAAATCCTTAAAATTTCATGTCGAGTGCTCTGAGTGAGCTATTAATTTTCAGGTTTGTCTCGACTCATGAAACTTCATGAAAATACTGAACGAAAAAATGGGAAAATATGACAAAGTGAGGTGACAAATAGAAATCTTGGCATTCAATATATCTTATATGTCTTTCTGGCACAAATAGAACTGTGCGTTCACCTTGCAATATACATTTCATTCAGATAACCTTGTCGTCATTCATTATCATTTTCATTTTTCATTGGATGATGTTTGTAGTATCTCAACATATTCAAGTAGCATTATTAACAAAGTACTTCAAACTAATGTATCAGCAGACCTGCCATTTTCGCAACTTTTCGACACTAAATGACGTTTGGTTTCCATATGAAGAGAATTCCAACGACACCCATAGCAATATAATCACGACGTCACGATGTGAAAATTGATTGGCTAATTTAAATTCAAACACTATATTTTTCAATATGTCTGCCTGCATTTATGAGTATAATGACGATGAACAAAGAGTTGGAGAACTGTAAATGACTAGATGAATCATTACTGCGGAGACATAAATTTTGATTATTACATTTTGTGAAGGAGAAAAATGAATATGCCGATGGAGGTCAGTGAGTGCACTTGGAAATATTTCTCCGAAAAAGGCGATTTTGTAAATCTTTCCATAAAGCAATTGATGGGACTGAATTCTAAAATTCAATCAACTGATGATTCCAAGTAGTATATAGATAATGTGAAAATTTTTACAGCATAAGTGGACGGTAGTTGAGATTCTCGGCCGAATTGTGTACGTAAAACAATCTTGAATGCTTTCTCTGTAATGCAGTTCATTCAGAGACCTATGCAAGTAATCGATAAAAAATTTAATGAAAGTCACTAGAATTTCTTCGTAACATTTCGCATTAAGAGAATATGCGAGTCTCAAGTCCTAATGATATACACAAAATGAAATTAACCACGACGACAAATTGTGTTAATTTCGTGGAGTTCAATAGAAATAGGTCAGGATTATCTACACGTCTGTCAGTTCATCTATGTTAAAGTCATTCATCAACAATGGGCTGCCATATAGAATGAGTATGTTACTGAATTGTCTTCAGCCCACACGTTCAGCAGTTAACAAAGACCATATGAAAGCAATTGTGAATGTTATATACGATTATGGTTTTCGAGTTTGCAATTGAGGGATAAACGAACATGGAAAACATATGAATCTATTGATTCGTACATAATGATGCCATCACGCCTAATATAGAGGGTGACATCATTTTTAATTGGATTGAGAATTCTGGAATATTGAATTATGATTTTGGGATGGTTGTTGGCGTTATCAATTACATTTGAACGGTCGTTTGATAGTGTCGGTATTTTCGGTGATTATTTCTTTTTTTTTTCGTTCGAGTGAAAGTCGTTTATGGCAAGTTGAGAGTCATTTCTATGCCTCTGCGGGGACAATATACTGCTATCCAGCAAACACATCGCTATTTTCTTCTTTCTTTTCCTCTCTCACTCATTCACTCACTCACACACTCACTTTTCAACCACAGTCTCTTCGTCATCATCACTCGAAGTCTCATGATTTCCAACACATTATTCAGTTGTTAAATTACCGTCGTCGCGACTTCAACTAGTGAGTTCCAAATATATTCATTACAATTGATGATGAACAGTTTTTAATTGTGAATAAATTTTTGGTAATTTCATTAATTGAAAAATTGTTTTTTTCTCATCGGACATAAATGGACTGTGTGATTTGTGAATTCATTTCATTGATTAAGATAAAAATTTCAAAGAGAATACCCATCACTTCTCGCTAGAAAGCGAAATTTTCTACATTTATTAATCAGTTATAAATCAATTGTGTGATCCCAAAATCCGTTCCAACTATTGTTTCTTCTTTGGTGAGTTTAAGACGAAATTCATTTTGACTAACAAAAATTGATTGTGAAATGGAAAATATTGTCGAAATAAGTTACAGATAATTTTCTTACTCTCGAAGTATCTCCACGTTTTCAGCATGTATAAAATATTTTGTTATGACGATTCTAACAGTTGAATCATCGACGGTGGGACGTTTACTGACCTGCCGCGTCATAAGACAATTACGTCACATACACACATACATTTAAATACAATTAAATGTACAACAGAGAATAATTACGCAAAGTAATATTTATAATGTTTTTCGAATATACGTATGATTGTCAAAATTATTTTATTAACGTCATGTAGAATTGATATGTAAGATATATTTGGCCAACATGCAGATACACATTCTACTTATGTCATTGAGTGTGGGAACACCACGTGCCTACGACACTTCAGTTTCATTCACACACACGTGGTTTATTCGAAGAATGGAGTCTTAAAATTCAAGAGAAGCCACGTAAGATAATTCAATAAATCAGATTGACTGACAAAAAATCATTTCATAATTATAATTGGATACCCTTCTACTCTAATGTTCTATTTCATTTCCATTTTCTTCTCTCGTTTGTTTTTCAAATTTGTACATTAGCAGTCATTAAAACTCGAAGATGTGGGCTCATAAATATGATTTATCACTTCCGGGAAATCTCGTTACACATGATGAACAGGATGACAAAGAAATGAAGAGAATTTTTTCTGCCGTGAGAAAACAGGTCAATGACTTGAGTAATGCGAGAAAAAAAATTAATTACGTCAAGAAAATATCAATGTCTCATTCGTGATCATTCATCCATTAATATCAACTAATGCTAACGGACATCATTCCACTTGACAACTTTATGAGATTTATATTCGAAAAAAGAGAGAAAAACATTCCGGGTTACACAAACCACAATTCTTCCTAGCACTATTAATATTTTCTCCCATTCGACGCTAAATTCTTCTTGTTCAATACCATCGAATTCTTCTTTCAATTGCATGTATATGTATGCGTGAAGAAATCACAAAGTGAAACAAGTTACACGAAAATTCACTCATATAGAACGAAAAAATAGGGAGAAAAATGAACATAAATAAACTGGTAAAACATAATATTTTCCCATTCTTCATCCAATGAATTCGGAGAGTTTTTCTATTATTCCTCCCCTAGTCAAGTTGATATTATTTCTATCAAAATTCGATGTTTCCAACCTATTTATAGTAAAATATTTCACGTGAGTCAATCTTTTCGGAGAGCAATCATCATTGTCATCATCAGTAAAATAATCATCGTAGTTGACGCTCGGTGATCATTTATCCTCCGTTTACTACATGTCATGTGCACACAAGTTCGTCAAATTGGAATTACTTTGTTTCCTTTTTTTATCGTCCAATTTCTAACAAAACAAAAACCACTTTTTTTCCATTCTATTCTCGAAACAAAAATTCTGCTTCGTTTCTCTTGCGTGTTTTTTAATCTTTCTTTATTGTTCCTTGACATTGACCATTCTTAAATGAAATATGTTTGTTGAAATAAACCGTTCACAATATTTCTTTGCTAATGTCTATCTCGTAATCAACATGATGACATTTCATCCTCATTGATTATCATCGGATTCCATCCTTTACATATATTTCATTTATGTCGAAAGACTTTATATTCCATCAAGTGATATTTGGATAACATAGTTGAAGTTAAAGGAGAAATAAAAATATATGAGAATTATTATTTTTTTTATCCTTAATGGTCACAAGACATAGTCATCATTTAATACGGGGCTAGGTCACGGGCGCCGTGATCCCGTCGTACATCGCGATTTTTTTCTCATCGCGCTGCTTTCGTCCAATAGAACCAGCGAGATGTTAGTTCGCAGGAAGGCCAGTGGCCGCGCTGTTGCTTACTATAAATAACCGTAGCACAAGCGATGTCCAAGTATAGACTGTTGGGTGCTTGCCAGATGAACGAATAGGCCTCGGGCTATTTTCTACTTCACTCTCCTCGATGCGTCCGTCAGTAACATGTGCGCTTTATTGACAATAGGAAAAACGCACGAAAAACAAAGAGAAAGAAGAAAGGGGCGAAATGAAGAAGAGGATAGAAGAAGGAACAGTAATGATAAATAAAAAAAAATGTTAGTTGCACACCGACTCGGTAATGAACAAAATAGACAGGGCAAAATGAAAATTTGTGTGTGTTATACGTGGATGATTAAAAAACAATGACTACACAAAGAAATGAAGAAATTGGGTTGGATATGATTGTATGAGACCCTCAAGAATGATGTGAATTTTTATTCACATTGCTTTCTTTGTCCATCGTTTCAAACTATTTCCTATTCATAATCTACCAATTCACATTCTTCGCGCGTCATGTATTCCACATCACGATGACCTTGATATGGCATATATCTTATTCATTGGCCTTGATAAGTCATTTTCACTGTTTCTTAGATCTCTTGGTCATTGTTCAATTCCTTTCTGCGTGAAACTGCGGCCATCGGAGACATTGAAATAGCTCTGAAGATTAGACTATTAATGAAGAATATCGATTATTATTCACCATAACAAACCTTTCTAACATTAAAATAAGTTCCAGCCATACAAGCTATTTTCTCCTCTTGAAATTCTATAATTTCTATTGGTGCATTGATTATCACTCGCTGTATGCGAAATCACAACGCTGCTCCCCTCAGATGTATGTATATTCAGATAAATGAGAGTGGATGTGAGGGCCACCGATGATGGATTTGAGCAACACGGACATTACAGGTCACGGTGAATCTCGTCTGGCAATTCTTACCGTCAAATAGTTGGCGCGTAATGGCGCTCGCAGTCGAGGCCACGTCATTTCATATCACAAAGGAAAAGAAGAAAAGTATGGGGGAAAAAGGGGGAGAGAAAGAAAGAAACAAATAGAAATTCTATTTATCTTCTAAATTGACTTAAAATCATCCTTCGAAGTTATTTAAGCAATAACACACTGAAATCATCAATAGTATTCAATCTCTCATATTAGTATTGGAAAATTAAAAAATCGCAAATTATCAGGTGATGCACGTTCAAAAATTCCGTGCATTGTGACGGTAGTTAACGATATCAATAGACTAAAAATACACTTTCTTCGTGAGTTATTGAAGTTCGTCGTATATTCTTCCCATAGTATAGCATATTATTCTACCATGTTCGAATTTAAATTGCGCGCGTTACCCACTAAGTATAAGATAGTGGTCATGCATCAGCGCAATCATTTCCCGCCACACTGCGTCTGTTGTAACTACGACAACATAGCAATTGTCTGATTCGACACCATTGCTCACATCATATAGACGCAATCACCTCTTCCTACTCAACCTAAACCCGAATTATTGATAAAAAGTTAGGTTAAATATAGTATAGGCGTCGGAAGGGCGCTGGCGCGGTATCGTTCTCCAGGACAGACAGGGACAAGTCAGTCGAGCTCGCTCGCATGACTATAATATACACACATCTTTGCTATATATGATATAGGAGAAGTGGGGTAAGGTTCATTACGCGCATAAATATTTTATCAACATCCATGTAAACCATAATTAGAAAAATCGAATCTTCTATGTCACAAACTTATTGAATCATCAGTGCAAATTCCATTCATTGAACAACAAACTAATATGTACACTTATACAATTATATATA
>JABMBR010005771.1:0-13387 GCA_018881525.1 Meteorus sp. PSUC_FEM 10030008
TATACACACATAGTGGGAAACGGGGAAAGTAAAAAGACGAGAATGGGATAAAAGAGAAAGAGAGAATAGCAAAGAAGAATAAAAAGAAAAAACAGCAACATCAACGTGGACAAAAAGATGCACGACGAGTTCTCCCTTTGCAGTGTTGCCAGGCCTTTTTTCCAAACCATCTCACTTTTATGCTTCCTCTGTTGTTTGAGCGCTTAACTATATATATTTATATATTGTATTTTCAATTTATAACACGACCAAAAGTAGACCCTGTTAATATATAATTTCGCAATGGGTCCAAGAAAGATCACACAGTAGGTATACAACGAATGAGCAACACTGATGTATAATAAAAGTTCACCAGCTCGAAAACAATATGGAAGAGATAGACAAACGTGAAATTCAGCAGAGTCCACAGAGGATGTAGAAAAATATATAAAAATAAATATTGTAACATGTTCCACGCTCGTGTACTCGAGCGTGGAAGGTCGTAGCGAAAGTCGTTCTGCTATTCCAGAATAACCAATAAATTTTATGCAATATGAATCATTATTCATTTGGTGTTTTTTTCTTTCATTATGCACGTGGATTTCTGTAGAAAATGGAGAACAATTGTTTGAATGTAACTGTGGAGTTTGTTTTCTATTTTTTTCAATATTTCCAACCATTGAATTTCATGTGGAAAAATAGAATAATTAATTCATGAGTACATACACAAAGATATATTTTTAATATAAAGATCCGATGATTATTTTATTGGATATGATATGATCATTCACTTTTCTATATGATAAGTGGTGTGAATTAATATTGCAATGTAATTCTCTCATGTTCATTGCTACAATGGATTTTATCATTGAAATAATGAACAATATTTTGATGCAATGATAATTCATTATGCCAGAGTGAATTAACATTTTTTATTTTATGAGTATAATGAAATAATTTTCCGATTGTGATCATGGAATTTTCTTTTATATATTCAATATAGTGAATAAAAGAAGTTTATTTGTGTGTGTGTGTGAACATTTTGTTAATGCATAATCTAACGCATTGTGAATATATTTAGAATTTTTTAGTGAATTCACAATAATGAGCGGAATTCACCTCTGATGATTACACAATTGTATTGGATAAAATTTCATTCCGGGATCAAATCGGGTCATTTTGTCGTAATTATGTCAAGTTTATCAGTGAAATTAATTTCTCAAAATAAATTTAAATCACAATGTCTCATGATCGATTTTCAATTTGTTTTTGTCATGAATCAATGTGGACATTGTTGTTCTTCAATTTATTGAAACATTCCGATTGCGACAACTCATGAAAAATAATTTATGATATATTATGAATAATCATTGATGATATACCTGATATACTGAATATATCCATGTCTGGCATCCTCAAGGAGGAAGCCAGGATTCCTCATATCGATATTTTGGAAAACCATGAATAACCAGTTTTCATTAACTATTCAATGAACTTTGCACACGTTAAGCCATCTTCATTACGTCATTTATGTATATATGCATACATTTATCATGTCACACTCTCATGACATTGTTAACACGCTTCATCGGTCAGCATCGCTCACGATCTTTGGAGATCGAGTAACCCAAGACCGGGCGATCGAAATGAAAAAAAAAAAAGAGTCGTAGAAAATGTTACTGATGACACGACAGAGATAAATCGTTTGACCACGTGCTTGGTCTTGTTTCAATCACCAAGACAACACAACGTCATAATTTTCACAAAACATTCCACTACCATCGAACGAAACGGGAAAAAAATCTGATTGAAACAATTTTATAATTCCACATCAATTTCTCAGTGAAATGAATGATCGGTATACACAAATTAAAATCTAATCACATGGTCTGACATTTATTGCAGTCCGTCAAAACCGATAAATTGTCATGTGGATAATTGTTTATTCAATTATTGTCACCAATGAACTCGACATATCACTTTTCAAAATGTTGTATACATAATAAAAAAAAAAATTTACACGAATAAATAATGATTTTGTGTATTCGGTTGATCAAACAATTGTCATGACAGAGTAACAACAAATAAAATAAATCTCACAACTGTATGATAAGGAAATTTTGACGTAATCAACACGATGTTAAAACAAATAATAATATTTAATTATGTTGAATTGAAAACAATAATAACAACGATAATAAAAGACGTGCCATAAACATCCGTCCGCAACAGCCGTTGCGAGGCGACTAAAGGGAAAAGCTGAGAACGCAAGAGACATGAGTAGACTTAAAGAGAACTAATGGTGGTGGAGTGTATCAATGATGTAGAGGGAGAAGCCAACCAGCCGGTCTATACCACTCAGATATTGCAGCAGTATTCAACCCTGCTACCAACTTTTTTCAAACTTCAAATCCATACCCATAGGTGAGCCATCAGTGACTCACTGATAATGACAGCACGAATGCTGATGCTAATGAAAACTTAAATGCACGATTCTATCAGCAATCAGGAAATTTAAAAGATTAAGAACTAATCAATGTTTAGAACGTAATATTAGTCTGGTAAACATTAAATCGAAGAATTACCAGGCAGATTTCAACGTGATTACAAATGAAACCACTCTCCCCACTCACATTCAATATCCTGAGTATTATTTTCTACTATCTCAGTAACGAGAAAAGAAAATCAACATTTTACCGATTATGAATGAAATCAAACCGTTCTCAACTAACCTCAAAATATTATACAACATAATGAGACAATCTCAAGATAAAATTCAGCTCATTAGCAAAAATAAAATATTCATATAGACATTTGAATAATTGAGATTTTTACCTCTTCACCCATCATACAAATGAAGACACATTGACGGATATAAATCAAATGAATAATGAGGAAGTCTACCACAGTGAAGAGATAAATATAACGGTTTTTGCCAAAAATTTTTTTCTTCTCATACTCCATCACTTCATATACATCTATACAAATACATAAATGATACAAACGCAAATGAATCTCAGTGTATGGATTTTTCGAGTTGCAGTTCATTGGCTCCTAACCACAAATCTCCTCTTTTTTTTTCTTACTCTCCAGTACGATCTTATTTTAGCTATAAGAGATAGAAGAGTGAGAATGATTCCGTGGACTGACCTTTCGTCGAGGGGCTGCGAGACAGCAACATTTTATATAGGTAGACAGAGTATGTACAAATGTTAATGGAGATATATAACCCACGTACAATTTGTGTACAACCGTATAATAAAACAAGAACGTCTAAGTGTATAAATATCAGATCGAAATCCATCAACGAGCAATAGTAAAAGCTATCGAAATCATCAGAAATTATCCAGATCACTGGCAAAAATGAATAAATAAATAGATGGATAGATATAGTGAAATAATAAATCTGAGAACTATCAAGGAACAATAGTGAAAGCTATTGAAATCATCGAAAATTGTTTGAACCACATGCAAAATTAATTTGAATATAATAACAAATGAAAGTCGAAAGGTTTTAACTCTTTTGGACATTTGAAACATGTTTATATATGTGTGTGTGTGTGTTTAAATTGCTCAATTTCTCGTTTGTTCTCACAGAACACTATAATGATTGCGCGGGACATTGTGAAAATAAATAGGAAACTCTGGAAATACATGTTTCAATGATAAACGTGACAACAACGCAAAAAATAAGGAAAAGAAGTAGTGAAAAAAAAAAGAACAAGAGGACAAAAAAAAACGGACCGTCAATTGTAACGATCGTAATAAGCGTGTAATTGCGAGCTACTTTCGCTTTTCTCGCTTAAACTCCTGGAGCTATATTGACTATTGCGACTATTGCGACTACTCTCAGCCTGCTTGACTCGTTGCTGATAGCTGTAGCTTGTTGTTATTGCTGGTGCTGCTGTTGTTAAATTGGACTTGCTCCGGGGACGCGGTCATGCACCGTGACAAGCGCTTACGCGTATCGAACTCACCAACTAGACACCAATGTGCGTGAATCATCGTTGAGAAACGAGTGTAAAAGATACAAATAACAACGATGACAACAGCAATGATGAAAATTGTTGGAATACGAATGTGTTTGTTTTGTTCTGTCACATGCGGGTTATCATCCTCAATGCATCTTCTAATCAAACACATTGGATATTGCTTTTGTTCACTTGTTAAAAGATATTCCCATTCGTCATGCATCTCTGATTTTATTGATGGTGCTTGGACGTTGCGCTTTGTGACGCTGAAGATTTCTTCGATTAACGTGGAAATGTTCTGCACTTGTCTTGAATATATACATGCGAAATTTCATTTGGCAATTGATGCGGTTAAGTAGGTAAACATATTTTACTTTCTCTCTAAATTCCCGTGACAACGACAATAGCAACGTCGTCAACGACGTGCATGATGACGAAGACAATGTTGGCAATGAATTCTTCAAGAAACATTTCTTGGAGAGAAATTTCAATGTTGAAATGATAAATTTCTTGTTCTTTACCTTTTACAACCACGTGCTGCATCATCCTCGTCCGCTGGTGCTCCTGCTCCTGAATCCTGAAATGAAGAAAATATCATTGAATTAAGTTGAATATTTTATTCACATAAATAAATTAAAGAATGTCATATGATACTATGTACGTCAGAGACTGATTCTATTATTCGACTGATGAGTAGTAAAAAGTGGGTCGAAATGTTGTAACGAAAGGGCCAAGAATAATATTTCAATCCAATTGAATAATAGAAATACGAATTCATGACCTGATTGAAAGCTTTGATTGCGCAAATGCAAAGAGATACAAATAATAATTGAAGGGTCCTAAACTACTCATACAAGAATACTTCCAGGATGAAAGTTAATTTGTATCAAGAATTGATGAAACCTTCAACGTTTTATTTCTTAATTGAAACACCATCATTCTACAAACCCAACATTGAGAATAAGAAATCACTGAATAATCTGAATTCATTCTTTTCTCAGTAGATCGTATCAATTGCAATGCAAACAGAGTCTTACATTGATTTTTTGAAACTTCAATTGAAGAGTACGAGAACGTCGAAGCTTTCGAGGTCGACAGTGTTTTCCTTCAGACCCATCATCGTTATTGCCACCACCACCACCTCTACTGCGACACATAGACCGAAAAATGCTGGTCCATGGTGATGGTGGTTTCGGTGCATCTGGTGGTGGAAGAACATAAATCATCGCGCCTTTGTTTCTTAGCACTATCATAACTACAACTTTCTACACTTCCAAACAATAACCGCATTCCTGTACATTGACATTAATTAATTAATCATCCAATCAGCTATCCTACACGATCGTTCGAATTTTCCCTATGGCTCGTTATGTTCCAACGTTTTTCAATAATGATTCATCGAGAACGAGTGAAAAAACGTGTATTTCTGGTTTTCGAATTAAACAAAAAATATTTGTATAAACTTGTCTGGTGAATACAAAACTCTCTTGACGTACGCGCCGGCGTCTCAAGGGCGCTGCTAATGTCGCCCGTGTAACAAATCCGTCGCGGTGAAAAGCACAAAGGCAACTGCGACTATCCGAATTTCTCGACTCATACGATACCTAGAGAGTCAGCAAGCATCATACGTACTACAACGAAGATGAGGAGAAGCAAGAGAAAAGTGTGAATACATGAGAGAGGGAGAAAAATGATGGAGAAGAGTGCGTACTAGGGGATAACTTATTATAGTCTATACAAGAAAAAGCGAAACACGCCCTACACTATTTATTATACAACTATGTGTGCACTTCAACTAAACATAGGAAGGTTTATATCCTCCCAACGTTTTATGTATTGTACACGAGTACGTACAAGCTGAAAATTACACGAAATTGTCCCGTAGAAAAACTTGAGACGACGCCAGCCAAGCGTATACCAACGCACTTGCGTCATCGGACAAAAGAACGCAACCCTGTCCGGCAATATCTTCAAAAATAAAACCAACCATTGCATTACTATTATTATATTCCTCTTTTTTCTACACATATTCCAGACACTAGGAATGCACATTTTGGTCTGTAGAGAATTTTATATTGATTCTCAATCTAGAACAAGTGATAGGGTTCCAATTTGCCACGATCTCATACTCAAACTCTACAGCAACCATTACCAGACAGTTACCATTAATTCTTCCGAACTGTTTTAATGTGCATCGTGAATTATACTGGATTGTCAACATTTCATGTATTGGCTCCTGGTTTAACTGATGTTGGCAATGGCTTCAATAATTCCGGGCCAGGAGTAGAGATGCATCGTTTACATGTGCACACAATTTCGAAATATCTACTCTTGGCGGCTTCATGATTTTTTGTATCTCTGACAAATAGTAAATTCACTGAGGCTTAGCAATTTTCATATCGACTGATTTCTGAGTAAAAAAAAAAGTGAAACTGTGGATTTAGTTTACAGTTCGGAAGATTGTATTCCATCTTCTCTCTTTTTTTTTGCATTGGGTACATAGCAGTTCATCAAGGCAAAAAAAAAATCAATGACGAAAATATATGTGTTTGCTCGAGTTCAGTCGGTTAGACGGAGAGCAAGAGACAGTATTTATACCGCGAAGCGAAACGACTGTGCTCCAATATTAGAATTCATCTCCTCCCTACTTCAAGCGATTCCAGGAACTCGGAGAACATTTCTGCCGGGAAATTGCGAAACGCGCGCATACACACTAGGAAGTAAATGAAGCGGAAAAATAATACAAAATAAATGAAAATAAAATGGCCAACTAGGGTGACGAAAAGATAAATAGAATTGTAAACTCGTTAATGGTAGGATAATGAAGAATTAATACTCAAAACTTAACAGAGAATTTCAGCAGGCTATCAAAACGCCGTCTGTTATTGAACATATTTTCGTGTTGCTTTAACACAACTGTGTATTGATGAACAGCACGGAAATTGATACACATATGCAGTCCATTGATATATGTGTAAGTGTGGCGCGCCTTTAAACCGGCCGGTCTCATCACAATCTTTATATCAAACACTCCAATCATTTCCTCATTTCATTTGTTCCTGCATTAAATGTTTATTGCAGTGGAAAAAAAAAGTGATTGAACACAAATCGATACACCGATTCAATCGATCCTAATAAGGAAAAGTCTTTGTATCCAATTGAACCATAGCGAACTATGGGCGCGAATCGAGTTAGCATCCTTTGTCAAAACATAACTTGGAATACTTGGAAAGAGCTTTTTTTTGTTTTGAACTTGGGAAAATAAAATAAAATACACTTTTGATCGGAAATAGAAAGGTGATCGTGGCAATGATAGAATTCATAATCGCGGTTAATGACCACACTCACACAAAACAATTCAAGGTTTGTCGGAAAAAAAAATGATAGTAAGCAAAAATACATATAAAACTTACCGAGCTCTGGGGCGAGCTAGAAACACTCGGCGAGCGCTGCACCGTCACTAAAGCCATCGCACGATCCACTTTGACGATTATTACGGTGGATCACAAGCGCGATTAATTAATCGCACTGGGATACCGCACGTCAGGATAATCGTGCCGTCAGGACAACGAAAAAAACTCTCATATTTCGCGCACGTCAAAACGGCATCACATTCTTGATGGCCATCTTGGATGCACAAATTTACGGTACTGCCGCCAGAGTGTTCTACCGGCGCATGCGCAATTGAGTGGAATTGAAGTGGAATTAGATGGTAGCGCTCAACAGATATGACCTAAGTTTTTTTTTCATATTGATATTTATATTTAATCAGTCCTGCATCGAATGCTTATTGTTTACATATATTCTCGTTTTTTTCAGATTAATTCCATATGGGATATGCCACTATCATAGCGTCGTTTCTCATTTCATAACCTCTAAAACGATAATCAACTAAGATGAAAGAAACACAACCTTACTAATAATCAATAAAAATTGACACTTTTAGTGGCAACCAATGTTATTCGACACCACTTCAATTAGAAAATCTCCAATAGTTGCAATATTAACTCTCGAGACGTTGAGAAGTAACACGAATCAGTGATCCTATTCACATGATCAGATGTTCACTATAGACAATAAAAATTTGGTAACCATGAATTTTTTTCAATTCGAATTGAATTGAGTTAGCAGATCTGATAATTAGATTTCCAATCGAATGATAAATTACAGCTACAGCTGATTTAGAGGTTATTCCTTGTATCCAATATGTGATAAGAAAGATTATGCAAAACTTATACTGAATCAGTAGCGGATAAATTTGCATATTATATCAGTTGGATCAGTTATTGTTCGAACGCTTATCGAGAATTAATTGATTGTCGTAAATGACAGCTCCCAGATGATGGTGAAATTCAAACTGAATTCGATGACGATAACTCCACCAATCAGGATTTGGGCGGGAGAACTGCGAAAGTATTGTCATATATCCGGTTACTTATCATAGCGCTGGCATCGATATACTCCAGTCCTATTCTAACCGTCTCTGTCAGTGATTATACATATAAACATACAGACAAAAGGAGGCAATCTGCGCGAGCGATTGTGTGAGCTAGTATTGCTACTCATAACGCAATACCTCAGAAATATGATATGTGAACAATTGTTTGTCAATACAGCGTAGTGTGAGAATTAGAGGTTAATTGTCTTAACCTATAAAATTTGACTGAAGATAGAACATTGGACTGAAATAAAAACCATTATAAGATGTCTAAAATATTCACACCAACGAATCAGATACGATTAACAAATGTTGCGGTTGTCCGCATGAAAAAAGCTGGAAAGAGATATGAAATTGCATGCTACAGAAATAAAGTTGTATCATGGCGAAATAAATTGTAAGGACCATCGAAATAGCACAGTATGTCTGTAAACCTCTAGATTCATGTTTATCAATTCTTGAATAATCTTGCCTAACTACTTGGCTCTTGTCATTCATTTTTTTTGATTTCTTCACAGAGAAAAAGATATTGATGAGGTTCTCCAGACACACACGGTGTTCACGAATGTGTCCAAGGGACAAGTTGCCAAAAAAGATGATCTCATTAAAGCATTTGGCACTGAAGATCAGACTGAAATATGCAAGGAAATTCTCGCCAAAGGTGAACTACAAGTGTCCGACAAAGAAAGACATTCAGCTTTAGATTCGATGGTGAAAGACATTGCTACAACAGTCGCAGACAAATGCGTGAACCCAGAAACGAAGAGACCATATCCTGTATCGATGATCGAAAAAGCTATGAAAGATATCCATTTCTCTGTTAAACCTAATCGAAATGCAAAGCAGCAAGCATTAGATATTATTCCACAATTGAAGACAGTGATCCCCCTTGAAAGAGCTGAAATGAGGTTGAGGGTGTTCATCAATGATAAAACAGCCAAGAAACTTCGCGAAAACATAGTGAAACTCTCAACGAAAGTCGAAAGCGAGAATTGGGAAAGTGGAAGTTTGAATTTAGTTTGTTTAATTGATCCTGGAAAATATAGAGAAATAGACGAGCTGGTACGCGCTGAAACGAGGGGTTCGGGGATCATAGAATTATTGAATCTCAAAGAAATCACAGAAGGTGATGAAGCTTTGGAGTAATATAAGCAGAGTAGAGAGAAAGATCCAATACTGTGTGCTGATACTCTTCAACAATCAGAAGTTTCGAACGAATACAAGTAACAATCGAACATATATAGTGTAAATACTTCTATGTCATGGAAATATAAGACGAGAAATAATTTAACTGTGAATTTAATTTTGTAATATTTACATGAATAATACAACGTTGAGTGCTGTCATATATTTCTTTATGGTTGTTGAATAAAGTTGACTGTTGAGAGAAAAATCTGTACTCCTATTATGAACAGACCTGTCCATCTTTATTACTTATATAGTCAGAATTATTGCATTATCGATACGTGAACTATGAGAATAATTAATGTTAAAAAAAAAAAGTCTTCCATCTCCATAAATATAGTATTGGTATTATTTTTCATCGGGAATTTCAGCACGAGGTATGTAAATATTTTCTGTACGTTGATCGCATTTCGCAGCAATTCTCGATACTGTAAGAAGAAATTCTGATAGTCGACCTAAATATATTTGCGCTTGTTCATCGAGTACCCCTTCTCGTACTAATGGCATAACATTCCGTTCAGCTCGTTTACATATTGTCCTGGCGACATGGAGTGATGCACAAGCTTTCCCACCACCCTGGAATAACGAACATGAATATCCTAATATACATAATACAGTAATTGAACAAGCGACACGCATTAATCCATACTGGAATGATAAAATCCTCTGGCGGTGGCAACTGACTAGCATACTCCGAAATCCATTCTTCAAGATCCTTTGTGTGTTCAATTTGGAATTGAGTTGGTTTATTCGATTTCGAACGTAATATTGTATGATTGAGATCGAACAAAATCATTTGCACTCGCTTCAATTTATCAATATACGGATGTGCAACTTCATTTTCACCAGCAAATTCTCGTGCCAAACCGATAAAAGATGTGAGCTCATCCGTTGCACCAACCGCATTTTCGATTACATCGTCATTAATAATTTTGTGCATTGTATTTATTCCGTCATTCGATGAAGATGACTTCGTTGAATCATTTTCCCTTGGACGACAAGTGGCATGAGCAATATTTGTAATATTACCACTGATGCAATATATGTGTTCATTGTAATTCAATATGAAAGAATAAGAATGGAGAAGAATATGATAAAGTTGAGGTTAGGATTCATCTCATCTTTTCATACCTGCATCGAAATGGTTGATGTAAATTAGCTTTATATATCAAAATAGATCTCCGGATTGTGTGTCGAGCCAATTCCATTTTTGTATCGTTTGTGACAAATCTACAACTCGTCCAAATGTTAGTTAAAATTGTTATTCATGTCACATGAAATGTGCAACATGCCGGTAATTGCGTACTATCATGGCAGCAGTACCGACTGGAAATGAAAATCTATATGCATGAATTCTAATCATTCGAATTCGATTTTTTTACCCACATATTTATTTTTAAGTGTTAACAATTCATTACAAAGTATCATTTAACAGTAGAGAATAACAAAAGTATCAAAAAATAATTTCGGAATTGATTTACGTTCTGTTGTCAATTATTTACAAAATAAATTATAATTATGATATCACCGTCGACTTCAACAACTCGCTGCATATCTATAATTTGTTCGTCCGGTATATTGTGGATCATCATAATATATACATATCTGCTATGTTATTTATTTATAGTGTATATATTTTTAGTCTTGGCTGGAGGTTTGTGTATCGGGAAATCGTAAATCCCAAAGCCCTGGTGGTGTCAAATATCTCTCATTAAACTTTGAACGATGACGAGAGCATTGATTTTTTCTTTTTGCAAGTTGTTTCTCCGACAGGCCTATATTCTCATAGTACTGTTATGGAACCAAAAACTTATATATTGACATAATCATGTTCATTAAATCTTTGAATTTTTTATTGATTTTCATATACCTTAGCACAATTTTCGCAGTCCCAACCACGAAGTTTTGCTCGTTGTGCTTTGTTACGGACGACAGGACCTTTCACAGCGAAGTTTGGAGCTATTTCCTTTTTCACGGGAACCCTAGAATTAAATATATGTGAGTAGAAGAATAATGACAAATAGTGTTATCTTCTCGGTCATATGTTCACACAACCCACCTATCAAAACTATTAATGAGTGCTCGTTTTTGCGGTGTATTGGAAAACCATTTGTCATCAGATATGTCGGTATCCCAATCACTCATATCCCCAATATCTAATTCCAATTCAGTGAATGTTGGATTAATATTTTTCTCCATTTCCGGTGGTGTGGTGAGATCAGAGAATTTCCTCTTCGCTGTATTCATATTCTTTTCTCTACTTTGAGCATAATCCTGTTCTTGTGCAATCTTTTGCTCGGAATTATTCATTTCGTCAACAGCGAAATATGTTTCATCTGACGTGGCTTCGCCCGATAGAGTTTTGGGCAAAATTTTCACATCAATTCTATCATCATTTTCTACCCCTGTGCATGACTGAATATTCAATTTCGCCTTAATCGTTGACGCAGTAACTTCAATAGGAGAAGGCGAGCCGGAAGTCGCTTCTTTCATCAGAGCCAGCGATAAATTTCTCTTGGACACTCGTGATGAAAAAGTATTAGTTTTAGATCGGGGCGTTCTTTCTTCTTTGGTTTCTTTGGCAGTGGAACATTCCAAAGACTTTCGAGTGCACATTTCTCTATCATCGATATCAGCATTTGATGTCTTCACGAGATCGGCACTCGAATTTTGCTCACGACATTTCACGGTAGGCCTGTTATGACGAAGCCAATTCTTTTTTCTTAAAATATTTTTTTTCGGACTCACTTCAACCACATCATCTAGCAAAGATCGGACTGGTGATGTGTTCAAATTCTCTTTCGAGTTTTCAATGTTATCTGTATTGCCAACGATTGGCGATTTTTCGTCAGGACCCTTCTCTTGTGAGAAAGGCTGTTCAAACAATGTTGCATCAATATCCAAGTCTTGTGGATCGAGTTCCGCATCATTCATGCGATTCCCCGATATATTTCCATCACTTTTTTTTACCGCTGCCTGTGTACTATTTTCGAATCGCTGGGAACATTCACTTCTCGTCAAAATAACCAATTCCGCACTAACTCTAACACCGCGTGACTGTTTCTTTCTGTTCGATTGTGTACCAATAAATTTATTAGCATCATTAAATTTGTTTTGATTCATCTGTGACTCCGATCGTTTTTCCATGTTTCTATCCTTTTGTTTGATCAATTTTCGTCCCTCAATCTGAGTACTCTCAATTATTCCTTGTGTTTCTCCATCATCGCATATACCTACAAGATCTCTCTCCTTCTCTGCCTGTTCAGTTTTGGAGCACTTCGTCGATTGACTTCCTCGATTCTGTTCCTTCGCGCAAGTACAATTGTAACTCTTCTCATTCAATTTTTCAATCATCAATTCCAGTCTTTTATTGTCATCTATCAAACTTGAAGAAGTTGCTTGAATATCTGTCGAACAATGAAACCGAAATTAATGATTTTGGTTACAGCCCATATGACTGAATATATCTGATTGACAGCAGAAAAAAACGATGCCAAAATATGAAGATGATGCATGTATCAAGAGAATCACAATCAAGCACTTACTTCTGAATATATCAGCGATCTTTTTCAATGCTCCTTCCAAAGCATCATTTGCGTCAAGCATTTCCTTTTTCATCACCAAATATTTAATTGAAATTGCCTCATTCATCTCTGGTGATATCTCCGAGTATATGATTTCACGTTACGAACTTTCATCAGACATATGGGTTATGATCAATACTGGTTCCGTCAATCACAACATAACATACTGCAATATCAAACTCATCGTGTTAACGTTCAAGAATCTTTATTATTATTATTATTATTATTAT
>JABMBR010005772.1:0-65437 GCA_018881525.1 Meteorus sp. PSUC_FEM 10030008
AATTTTGGTGCACAAATCCAACAATTCAATTCGTTTTTTTTCGGCCAAAAATGGTCGTAGAAAGTCGCCAAAAAAAACTTTTTCATCAGGAAGACGAGCACTATCCAACAAAGCTGCAATTGGCGCTCCCCTCCAAGTTTTTCAGAGACCTATCCCTCTAACCATCTCAACAATCCAACTAACATTAATATTCCTTGAGATAGTCCGGTGTGAAAGGTTACCCAGAGTACAATTAAGCATGCAATTGAAGTTGGAGCTACCTCAAAGCCAGGCTCAAGTCGAAGAAGATCGGGAATCTACTGTGATGTTCACATACACCCATAGTCGGATTTTCAAACCGATATATGAGCGCAGGTGTAGGTTTGCTCCCAATGGTGCATGTGTTCGTAAATTCAAAAAGTGAAATGCAGAAACAAGAAAGCAAATACTAAAAGGGGTGAAAAGAGTCGCACGGCGTGTCATGAAACAATGGTAAACCATCACGCTAACGCATCTCATAGTCTGTTGTTCGTTGGTTTTGGTTCCGCCTCGACAAAGACTTCAAACAAAGTGCTACTGAAGTTGTGTGTATGCATATTATCTTCATATTTATAAAATGAGATGACTGCTTGTGTCGTTGTTGAAGAATGAAAAGAAAAAAGTAGTGAGATATGAAGTGGATATGTAGGAAAGGGGAATACGGAACATGTTTCCATTTTCCCATTTGTCCGTCTCGCAGAACTTTCAATTCTCGTTAAAATGAACATTTCTCCACTCGTGCAGAACGAAAACGTGCTGAGACAATTGCATCAGGTACAATACAGGACGTGCTGGGATGAGATGGGTAAGAGAACATAGAAGTTTGTTTTACTTTCAATGTGAATGTATATTCAAGGGTGAGTTGGCCAAGATGGCCTCCAGCCGAAAATATATTAGAAAGATAGAAATGAATTGTGCTTTTTTCTGTTGCTATTCGAATTTGTGGACTTTGTCTGCATTGAAATTCTATTTGTTATACTCATTATTATGCTACTGTTCAAGCAACGAGGAATATTTCTATTTGCGGGATTGATTATGCTGTAGAATTTTCATTCGTTGTTCGTCTGATGCATTCCGTCACGTTGGATACATGATCAGCCAACGTTAATCAAATCGGACAGCAACCGGGGGCCATTTATGATTTTTTCAATATTTTTAGCGATGCTACAGTTCAAATTACTCACCGGCAGTAAAATCTTGTTCGTTTTTCTTGATGTGATGAACAATTTTGCAGTGACTAAAAACATGTTTCGTTATAATTTTCTCACTGTTACATAATTCGATGTCGGATTATAAAAATGGAGAATCGAACAAGTCTACTTGGGTGAATTACTGATGGAAAAAATAAATATGTGAAGAATGGATTGTATTACGTTCTCTGTGGATATATAAAATTCCAAACAGAAGAAATAAACGGATACACTTAACAGTAATATTACATTCCATTAACTCGGTTTCTCCATTATCCACTTCGATTGTTCACCATGAGAGAAAAAGTGACAGAAAATAGCTGGACATGAGAGAATAAGTGCCTACTGTTCAGGTACTTCTATTATCACAATCGTTTATTTTCTTCAGAACGCAATGGCAATTCCATTTGTTTGCCTTCGGAACCAGAAACCAACTTGGCCGATTTGTTGGTAGAGAATGGCTGCAGAAGAAGGCCGGTCCATGGTAAACTTGTTTCTGGCTTTGACACCTTTATCCACTTGAATATTACGCAGGAGTGAAATTAAACCGGAAGGGTACTCTTTTCGAAAGAAAATTGAAAGCTGCGATGCTAACAATAGTTAGCAATAGACATACATGAAAAAATGATTCTCATTGAATCATCACTGTGATAGAATGAACGGAATTACATCTTAACTGGACTGAGTACGCGTTGGAAACAGAAAATAAATCCGAGAAGTTGAGTGAGAGGAGAAACAATTGATGGATTAAATTGCCTGTGGTGAATTTCTCACTGTCTGCGTAAAAGGCCTGTTCGATTCAGAGTAAAATCAGCAATTTATTGAGTACAATTGTGAGACATCCAGTCGCTCTTCCGCTCAATTATCACCGAGTTCGTAACTTTCGTATATTTTTTCCTCACCTTTTTCACCATATCTCGCAATTTTTTTCCCTTACTACCTTTCATATGGTATTCTGCTTCCTTTCCACCAGGAATAGGAGAAGATACATTGAAGAGAACTTGCAAAAGTTGTAGAGCAGTTTCATGAACAAAATGTGGAATTTTTTAATCCAAATTTATGTGAACTTTTTCACCTCGCGCTTGCGGATCTTGTCGGTGCATCGATTCAGCTTCATTCACCAATGAGATGGTGGTGATGCTATTTCACTCTATATTCTCTCATTTTGAGGAGCAGTAGAAAACTTTCCACCGAGGGAAAAAGCAGGATATATATGAACGCACACATGAATACAGGCATCCATGGCGACTAATGATTCTCCCCTACAATTTCTTTTCTCTTTTTTTACCTCTTTCTCCGTGCACTACTCTGTTGTTCAAATCGTTCAACTGACCCGACGATTATTTCACCTCAATTGCAGACGAGTCTAAAAACCTATTGAAGTATCATGATAGTGTCTGAAAAATATTCCGAATGAGGGATTGGAGGTTCATTACTGGTTTTGTTTGCTATGACTACCACCAAGTCCTATGGGAAGGGAAATTCAGTATGATAATTTATGCGACACTCTTCATCCCGTTTTAATTGGGTAGACAAAGATATTGGCATTGAATTGATTCTGCAATCGGATTATACCCGATCTACAAGTCCAAAATGTATCAGAGATTCATTTCGTAATTGCAGATCGTAATTTTTCCGACATTTTTTCTTTTCATGTGTTCGAGAAATTCATGAGCAATTTTAATTAGATTTTCTATCTCATCTAGATTAAACAACTATTTGGTTCGAGTCAGTGATAACATTCATGACTACAACAAATGTCCTGGTTGTTGTGATCACGAGAATTATAATAATTACGTTTCATCATTATTTTCTCAACAATGAATATTATTGTCACAATAGCTTCTTCGCAGCGATGCCTCCATTCGAAATAATATTGCGTCACATTCCTCTATACAGAATTTTCTTTTATTCTCTTTATGTATTTTTATCATATTACATAAATCCCCATGACGAATTTCCATACTTATAAACAAAAATCCAATGATCCAAAAAAATTGGGAGTCTTTGCAGAAAAGTGCTGTAATAATTTATCCCAATATCCGAGTGGTTATAGTTAATGTAAAATAATCCGAAGCATATAAAAAAAGGAATTATTGAGGAATTAATTTTCTCTATTATGACACTATAATGTTTGCATACAATTGCTAATTTACTCATTACAATTGTAAGAATGTGCCATTAGTTCACTGTGCAGCCTTTTTTATTGTTCCAGGACAATAGCACACATACATTGACTCTATATATACGATAAAACCGCGGGGTAACTGAGAAACATTCGTTTAATAGTGAGGTGAATTTCCTTTCTTTTTTTCCCCACCCACGAATGCACAAACACTTGGAGTTGAAACACATTGAACACAGCAACACAACAAACACAGAAGCAATAATTGCATCTATAGAGTATTCGCGTTGTACATTCTTATCAGTATTGCCGCCATCAGTGGGGTGAAAGTATATCCGTCTGTATGCTTGGATAATATAATATAAAAAAACATGTGAGAAATAAAATAGGGAAAGTTATCGAGCACACAAAAGCCCAGTAAGTAGACAAGAAATAAAGGAAACTCGCCAAGTCATTTTATGCGTATGTAAACGTTTCCTTGAGCTTACAATCGTGTTTTCATGTTTGTTTGTTCAACAGAACTACAACTCGATCAAACTCTGTTATGAGACCCTTTTCTAGGTCACATGGATATTCCAAACTACCACCGAGTTGTAGATGGGTCGCCAGGTATTCATGTTTGTAATTAATGTGCTTTCATTTCATTACGGAAGTACGTGACAACATGTTGATGTATGAGATCCAGCCGATTCTTGATCAATCATATGAGCTCGGTTGGACTATATCAATCTTACTGAGAGGAAGAGAAAATTAATTACTTTATTCGAGTTTCTATTGTGAGATATCTTGAAGAAATCAGGGTTATGATTATAAAATTTATCATAATTAAGGATCTTTGTGTAGATATAATGGAATTTCTACCTCATTTTAGGTATCTGATTTGTAGGATTGGATATGAACTAGCGAGGAAATGTTATGTTGATCATTTTTCATTTGATATGAATTCCTATTGCAATATAGAAATTTTATGTTGAAGAAAATGACGTTGTGATTGAAGAAAACATATTGCTATTGATGGTATCTTTACCATGACTTCTAACCAGAAATAATATCAGGTTGATTAATAAACTTCATCTCTGTGTGAAAATAAATTCATCCAAAATTTCAACGTCGTGTTACATATTGAATGAATTATCAATGCTGTATTCATAACTCATGAGAAAGTTAGTGGGAAAGATAAATTGGTAATCTCATCGTTATATCCATTAAATTCTATCAGTTTAGTTTGGTTAGTGATTTAATTTGAGTTAGAGATTTGATTGATTTTCTTTCCTACCTTGGAACTATCACCCCATTATCGTCAATGATGCAACAAATTGGTTTGTAGCTATTTCAATTAAGTTGAAAGAGAGAAAGAGAGAATTGCTGACGATTGAATTGACAGATAATTAACACTAAATCCGATTGATCCATTCTTAAATTGTAAAAGAATTCATATCAGCCAATCGCAAATAAATTTATATCTTTATTTCAATAAAATATTGACGACTTTGAAGAAATACTTCTTGCAACTATGCAATTATATGAAATTCCATTCCAGAATTATCGAACTTGCAATCAACTGTTTATTCATATTCTTTGATGGAGAGGAAAAAAAAAATTCACGAAGAAACAAAGTCTCGAGTATTGATTGAGCTTTCAAGCAATGTCTTGATTTCCTGTCAATTCACTCTCAATTCGAATGGAAACTACAATTAGGTTGCTGCTCAATCACGGAATCTTTTACCAACACAGGTTCTCTCTCACAAACATTTCATCAATTATATGGAAGTTGATGAAAACCAACGATATTGCGAGTCTACATCAATTTTTAATATCATGGAACAGACAAGCACCATCCACTTTAAAATGTCTCTGTTGAATGTTGAATACTATGCTCACAAAAAAATCTTACAATATTCATCATCTGGTTATACCACCATATTCTCAAACGCATGAATGAAACTATGTGGATTCATAATAAACAAAACAATAATGGAACTAGTGTATAAAATAAAAATGAACCATTCAACAACAACATGGAGTGGCAACGTAATTTTTGCACAACCAAAACTTACATCACGATCTTCATCAACAATTCATGGACATAATTTATGGTCTATTCATCTGTATTATCATCACTACTTCGTAATATCCATCACTACTCTCATAAACTCTCAAGACTTTCCTCATGCACAACAATTTTTTTTTATCACCATCACCGTCTCATCCAACTTTTGACATGAAAACTTGTGTAGTTTCATTCGAAGTTCCTCATTTTTATTTCCTCAACATCCTTCCATTCACACATTTGCACTAATGGGATTTTTCATAGCACAGGGGTAAAAAAGGGATCCGATGATAATCCAGAGTACATATAATCACATGATCATATATATTCACATTTGGATATATTGCATTGCACATTTGATATATATCGGAATAAATTATATAACAAGTGAATAAAATATGGCGTTTACGTCTCACCATTCATTAAAACAAAATAATAAATGAGCAGGGATATTTTTCAAACGAAACAAATTCATTCAGTTTGAAGTAATTCCTACCACATGTGCACACTCACACTAAAGTCACACTAAATATACAGGGAAATGAATACACGAGTGCTTGGATTTTTTCTCTGATGCAAACGTAAATATAAAACAAAAAAAAATAAACGACGTAATCTTGGTAATGCTCTACATGACTGTATGTACATTGCACATACGATCTTTTCCAACCCTCCATTCTTCTACACTTCCATTCACCTGTTTGGCTTGTGAATTTATCTCCCACATATATATAAACATTTCTGTACATATACATTTTTAACAGTATAGTTTAACGTAAATTGCACAATTTCGAGAGAAAATGATAATTGCGAAAGTACAATATGCAGGCATAAACATGTACAATTTCGTTTCTGTCATCGCCCGCATAATTATTTTCAATTAACGTACCGGTAATGAACGCCGAGATCAATTAACCATTACTGAGTTATTGATTATATATTGTGTGTACGTAGGGCAAAATAATGTTGCGTCCATACATAGGGGAAGTGATTGAGAACATTTGGAAATTAACGACGGGTTCCGTTTGCCAAAACACGTTATTGTTTTTCATCCAACAGTTGCAAGCACGAATTATTTTCCCGCTACCCTTGTGCCATGTATACAAAGTTGGTTGCATATATATATTGCTCGTTTGTTCGATGGATTCGGTTTCACAGTTCGATAACTGCGTCTCCATACCGACAGAACAATATGATTATTACTGGGGTTTTTTTGTTTTTTCCTTTTTTTTCTTGTCGTATTTGAGCCGAGAAAATTAGTGAATGGCGCAGAGAGCAGATCGATCTCTTTGTTGTTTTAATTGAGCTATTTTCGTGCACATAGCACAGTCGTTATGTCAACCAATAGAATTCTATTTAATCTAATCGGACATTCATCCCAATATTCACAACAAAGTGAGGGCTCATATAATATTCAACCTGGTATCCATAAATATTCGAATTGTGGAACCTTCATGCATTATCGTGGCTGTGGGAGTTTATTGGGGTGGGATTGATATATTAGTTTGACAATTTGTTATTAATATTGATTTAGGAATAATACAAAAAATGTTTTTTGGCGTAGAGATATATCGTTGAGTGAATTATGCGAAATGTGATGAAATTGACATGGTTGTGAATGTTGATGCATTCGTTTAGAATGTTTTCTGTCATTGAACTTGAAATATTTGAATTGAAATGGAGAATTAAATTTTTCCCTCTATTTTATTCGGTGGTGAAACTATTCGAATAACAGAAGCAAACACAAACTTTAGTGCTTTCATGTTTAATTGGTGTACTTTTGATAGACCGCGATTAATGAGAAGTTTTATGAATTTATGAAATGCCGTGATTGAATTGATTCCCCCTTTAATGAATATCAGTTGATTTTTCAACAACTCGGGAATTCACACGCAATAATTCATCATGAATTTTATTAAAAGTGGAACAACATATGCAGAATTAATTTCCACGATGTTTTACTCTCATGTTTTATTTCACTGTTGCATTTATGAGTTGAGTGTTGATTCATAGTTAACGTGTCACGTTCAAGATTAATACGTCATATTCTTGGCGCAATTTACATATATTAATGTCTGGAAAAATGACTTATCATAATTAGCATCAACAAAATAGAGACATAAAATTTAAATTAAAACGCAATATCAAATGAGAGAAATATTTATTTATTGCAAAGTAATTTTTCTTGTAGTTTGATTATTTTATCTTCCTCATTGTTCCGAATTATTGCGCCTCATTACAGAACTTGCAATGTTGCGAGATTTTGTTTTTGTTTTGGTGTTTTTTCTCTTTTCTCCTTCAGTTCTTCCTTTCTTCTCTCATGCTCATATATCTATATACTCATAACAATATATGGATTGACTAGTTTTTTAAATATTCATCGACGCGATAAAATATACCACGAAAGTTTTGCAGCCCACATATGCAAAAAAGAGCAAACTGGCAGAGTTGTTACAAGTGCATGTTAATTCAGGCTTTTAAATTTCCCAGATGGTTATACACGTACCTGATTGAAATTTTGAATAAAATAAACATAAAAGCGGGATGCAAAAGGAAAAACCAAAAGTATTTCATGAGTTGCGAAAAAAAAAAAAAAATGTAAAAATTTGCTAGTTAATAGAGGACTATCATCCGGTGCCACTATAAATATTCCACCAGGCTCTACACTTTTGCTTTTTGTTCTTCTTTCAACCAAATATTTTTTTTCCTCTTTTTCTATTTTCTACAAACTCTCTTTCTCTTTGTTTTTTTCCACCGTAGTGATGCCAAGCCGCTGCCAAGCGAACGCAGCTCATGCATTTATTCTCTTTAACTACGAGAAACTGCAATTGAAAAATTTTCACTCCCAATGTCACATACGTTATTCAATTTTTCTTTATTTTTCAAGTGTCATTTATTCATAGTTAGCCTTCATGCGACTGGATTCCTATTTTGATGTATGTTCATCATGTTTCATCAAAACGATGAATGAAAAGATAAACGAATGACAAAATAGGATGAACAAAGGGATTTGACATGATAATAGAGAACGGCCACTTTCATCCTGTATAATTTTTTGTAATAACGATAATGGCAATAAAATTGTTTTATCATTTCAATCATATTTCATTTCTTGCTTCGGATTCGCACCTCGTGAATTATTGAAATGGAAGAAGCAGAAAATCTTCTATTTGCTTCTTCAGATTTATCTCCAGCGTGCGCGCTCATTCACTTCTATATTTCTACCACTAGCGCTTACTTTATATCTCCATGCTCTTCTTTCCCCTGCACTTGCCAAAAGCTCCATAGTTTCTCGCAGACTGGTTCCCTCGTTACTCATGCATTTATTCACTCTAATTACGAACGCCCGGGTTATTTCAAGCGTCACTCTCACACTATGTACTCTATTATTCCTCATTTCGAGTTCTTTTGGAATAGTGGACTATGAAACATCCCGAAATTCTATTTAATGAGCAATGAAAAATATTATTTCAAGGAAATTCTACAAATACCCCAGGTTTATCTGTCTAAACATGGCATTCAAACGATAGAGAAATCTGCTTTGACAATTGGTGATCGTGATAGCAATGTAAAAAAATTTGTATGCAATGCAGTGCAGGTCAGATTCAAATGAGTGAAGAACGACACCGTATTAGCAAAAATTAATTTTCAGTTGATCACAATCCACTTCTATTTTGTTCTTCATAAATTTCATGGATCCATTCAGCGCGATCATGGTCGATGTATTGAACAGCAAGGGATGTAATCGAAACAAGAATTTTTCTAAAAACATTCATGTTATCCATTGAATATCTGATAGGCGATATTACTCTTTGTGGTCTCACTGATCCAGTGACTGATGAAAATTGAAGGGAATCACGACGAAAAAGTGGAAAAAAAAGCGCCGGTGTGAACAGTATGCGAAGAGTGAAACGGAGAGGAAAATGAAAAAGTGGGTGAAAAGCTGTTTCAGGTCGAGGCCGTGGGAATAATAAATCATTCGTCAACTCCTCTGCCGTTTCCCTGAGGGTGGTATATTTACAAGAGTAAAAATAAATCCTATATGTTCTTCCTTCTCATCCCCTCGTTCATCTCGATTTTTCTGTGGCTCATATTCTAGACTGAAGTTGAAATGTAAAATTAAACCATCACTCTTTATTTCAACGATAAACTGTGACCAAGTTTTACAGAATAGTCCGGAAATTGATTTCATAAATTATTTATATATTTTTCCATGCACTGGACCAGCCGAATAAAAACACCGTTTGGCCTCATACATTGATTGAAATATTCCCGAAGATTTATTCGAGTATCAATAACGCATTAACACATACAGTAGCGGTGAAAAATATTTTGACACATGAACTTTCACATTGAAATTATTGACGGCTTTTCGTTTGATTATCGTTCATGTTTGACCGAGATCAACGAATTAAAACGAAAATATATTGTCGATGCTATGAATGGACATTTACTTTGCTTACGATTACAATCTCAAACGATCCATCCCCAATTCACAAAAAAAAACTATTCGAAGTAGAACGCTTTCAAATTTCTGATCCCTGCACTCATACATCGCTTATTTGATGTCGTGCTACAGAATTCGCAATTCATAATACCCGAATTCCGAAGTGATAGTGAACGGATTTTGTGGAGAGACACAAAAATCGGGTCGTGTCTGTCTCCCGGAATGAAAACATTCGCCAAACTGTGCTGCGATAATGGATGAAATATATCTTGTTGAAAAAAAAGCAGCTATTGGACATCTTTTTTCACGCGATTGTCTACAATACGTACGAATTCACCAAATTACGGAAATTGATTTTTTTTTAATATTCAAAGCGATTCGTTTCACCATTGCAGGGAATGGCCGTGCTTAATCGAAATTCGTAATGGATCTTCCCTCCATTCTCCATACTCTCATTTTTCTACTTTTCTCTTTTGCATTGTTTTTTTTTTCTCACTCCATTTTTTTTTCTTCTGGATATTTTTTTTTTCAAGATCGAACACCACGGCGGTAAATTCAAATTACTTCCTACTGAGCAACCTCGACGAAACTATACTCACGTATATATAGTAAGTCACTGTTCACCCAAAGACTTCTCACGATAAATTTAAGCCAATGACTCGCGTTCAATTCGACGATTTTGCTCGATCCAAGCTTTTCCTTTCAACCACCGTACACTCACCCTTATATAATCCCCTTCGCCCTCTTCCTGCCCGATTTATCATTTGCTCGTGTTTCTAGAGCTATTAAAAGTCGTACAATTCTTGCACGTGACTAGAAATTATTATTTGTTTCGTTTCATATCCTAACTGCTATGTATAAATTGTACAAGTCATTATTGGAGCGTTGGGCGTTGTGGGACTGGATGAAATAGGTGGAATCGAATGGGAATAAGGGCATACGTTTCATTAGAGAACGCGGGAAATTTACCTGGAATTTACGATCGAACGTCTTATCGTCTCAATTTAACGTCGGAATCAAGGCATTATATATAAAGAGAAACGTAAGCGTATATAGAGCTATCATAAAAGGTAGAGAAATAGAGAAGATGAAAGTTGCACCTCCATGTCGTTAATCGCACTTTCTGTTACCATCTTTGGTACCCCTTTCACGTCCCGTACCGATGATTGGCTGTAATTTTGAAATTTAATTTAAGAAGTTTCAAGCACGGACGTCCTGTGGAAATGAAATTCTGAAATCGCGTCCGATAAGTCGCGAGTCAACTGTCACACATTTACCCTTTATGCTATTCGACAGAGGAGGGTGACGGAATGGTGGGGAGGAAAATAGTTGAAATGTCCAGGGAAAAATTAATTGTTCATTTGAAATATTCTCGGTTATGAATTGAATACAATGGTGAGAAGAATTTTCACAGGGGTTCTGCAGATTTTCTATTTAACATTGTTCCTCTCAAAGGAAAAGACGAGAATTTTTTTTTTTTTTGAGTAACTTCCTCTAAGATTATTCTTTACCGTGATAATATTGACACAAATGAATACAATTGCAGTGATAACGTTATCATTCTGGTAGTTTTGTCTGGAAAATAGGTGCAAAAATTGAAAATATAACAACACGTAATTTCATCCAATTTCCGAACAGGAAAAGCAATTAAATTATCTCATTAATATTCGCAGTATCTTATCGCATTTATTTTTTCTTCCATTCACTTAGACTCAAAGAAAGAATCTCAAACGAGTAACAAAATCCACAAGACAACTATTAGATATAATATTTAGAGACAATTGAGTTGTAATTTATATTCGTTAATGAACAAATTGGATTTTTATGATGCTCCTGACGTCATGATTCATTTTTCATTCGTGTGCACCCGTTGAAATAATGGAATAATCATTGTGATATTTTTATTTCTTGCATTTCATCCAACCCTCCGTACATGATTCACATCCGTGCAATTAGTTCCTATATATCTGTCATGATATGTCATAATATTTTATAAAACATGAAAATCAAGATACAATAGCGGATGTAATAATGTACTAATGGCAACAATGAATTTGATAATATTGTCATTATAATGATGGAACAGATATGTCGTACGAATGAATAATAATTTCATTTTAATCTCCGCAGAGTAATTTCACCCTTGACAACGTAAAATCCGCTTACACCCTATAACTACTGAGTTCTCATCCGCCTCCAACAATCATCTCTCTTCACCCACCTTCATTCTTCTCTTGTACGAATTCTCATCTGAACGATTAATCGAGCGTGTCGCGTGAATGTAAACGCCACTCCTCGATTTTAACGGGCGCTCGTTCGACCTCGATTGAACGTGCTAGAGAAAGAGATGATAATGGCAGAATGGTATGGGCGAAAAGTAGAGAGAATACTTGTGCTTATATGACATCCCACTTTGCATCCCCTATCGTACATAGGCATAAACTAATGGTTAATCTTATCTGACTTTTACGATACAGAAATTTTTCCTTTTGCAAACACTTTGGCAATTTTTAACCGCAATTTTACCTCACGGAAATGCCCTTGTGTCGCTAATCTACCAAAATATTACTAACATGCAATTTTGTACATTACATGCGAGAGTATCGAGTTTTTTTAATCTTTTTGAAATTATCCATTGGGTAGATTTGAATGTGGTAAATTTTGTTTTAAAGACATCATTGAACGAGTGGTGACGCACACTGGTTTTAATTCAACAGAAAAGAATTTGCTGGAGGCAGGTTATTCACATATCACGCGCTATTAGTGTTATGGAATATGGAATGGCTGCTTTATATTATAACGGATGTGATGTTGAAATAATTTTTATCCATGAGATTTTTCATGACATTGTACAGAGTCAATGAACTACGGTAATTCAGTTTTGTTGCGTGAGTCAATCTGAATTAAATGACTATATCAACATTATTGACATTTGATTAAAAAGCCATTCTCGTCAGCAGAAAATATATTCCACCCTATTTCCAAATATCCTAATACCGGGTATTCAAGAATTTCATCAGCATTATTTCATCTTGCTCGGTGGAATTAAATTAAGACTCATGAAAGTGGGACAGTGATGAAAGCTCACAGTGAAGGAAACCAACGCCATTGGTTTTATCCTTTACTGTGAAAGAAAAGTGGTATGAGATGGAGAAAATATGTTATCACCACATGATATTTGGAACGTAATTCCGTTAAGAGTATTCCACATGCAAAAGAAAGATTGAAAGCTTGAAGTTTAGTGAATGTGGCTTCGTATTATGTGTTGAAAAAGTACATTGAGAAATGTGAGATGTGAAGATAATTTATTTAGCAGTTTCCAGAGAATTCGAATAGAATTTTGTATTATAAATAATAAGTCGAACATTGGTTTCTTGATAATGACTAGCTGATGATAATCATTCATGAATCGCTCTTTGTGGATGAACAATGGTAGTCGGATTAAATTTATGGCGAAAATATTTTTGTCATGCATTCAATTTAATAATTATGATTCTCCCTATAGTGTACATTACCATCATTTCCTGTCTGTGTGTTCTGTATCATCATATATCTCTCTTCGTATCCGCATGTGCCACGATTAATTGTATTTTAATACCGATTTTAGAAGACACTGAAAAAAAATTTATTACTGCATGAATGAATCTCCCAATTATTATTTAATACGAAGTTTATAAAAAAAGTCGGCAGATAAAAAGAGAAAAATTTCATATTTCTTCTGATGAAAAATTATAGCATTTTAATCCTCTTGTCCAGCTGCCGGCTTTTTTCTTTATTTACTTATTCATACACTCTTGATGAGATGGAGATTTGGAGAATTAAAGTCTTTCGTGCTTTTCATGAAGATTTCTGCATTGTAGATTGCGATTTAATGTTTTTGTTTACATAATAATTTATTTTCCATCTGATATATAAAGAGTGGATGGCTTTGTAGTATACAACATGGCTATTGTGAATTGAAGAATGATAGAGGATGTTTGTGGACAGTATTGTCAAGAGCAACGAGGTAAATATTTAGCCAGCGTAATTCTCGCGAAATCGAAAATCCCAACGCCGCAAATTTCCGTAATTCTCTTTCCTACTCATCCTTCGAGG
Organism: Meteorus sp. PSUC_FEM 10030008; assembly: GCA_018881525.1. Classification (NCBI taxonomy): domain Eukaryota; kingdom Metazoa; phylum Arthropoda; class Insecta; order Hymenoptera; family Braconidae; genus Meteorus; species Meteorus sp. PSUC_FEM 10030008. Next base: position 13,926 of record JABMBR010005772.1, read on the forward strand.
ATGAAAAATATTTTATGTCCACTATATTTTTACCACCCTGTTGTTTTATATTCTTTTTTTTTCCCTCTTTCTCTCGAATGAGTCTCGGCAATTTACGAGCAAATGAAAAAGATATTTCATTGCCGTGTATGTTATACAACCAGTATTTACTTTCATATGTACAGTCTGAATAAGAAAAAAAAAAATAAAAGTATATTTGCCCATGTGGCCAAATATTTGTTCGTACGTGAATGTATACGGGATTGAGTGGAAAAAAAACAAAGAATACCAGAAGAATATGGAACAATGTTGAATTTTAGAAATAGCTCGAGGTGAACAGGAATTTATCCATGAATGATACTATTTGACAATACAAAAATTGAAATTTGTTTTCTTGTATAAATGTTTTCTTTATTTTGATACTTTGATCTCCATTTTAACCATTAATCCCAGATCACAACAAGAATTACTAGAATGTGTAAAAATTCTGAAAGTTGTCAGGACAATTTCAAGATGAACACATAAACTATACAGAAAGCGTCCAAGTGTCTTAAATTCCATTCCATCTAGCAATTTTCTCCTGCTTTCTTGCTCCTAGTTGATCTCACTACCATCCCATCCGCTGCCTCACGTTGCATTTAGGTCCGTCATAATATTGAAAATTCTCTAGATTTCTAATAATAAAAGGAGAATTTTTTCATCAAGGTGATGATTCAAACTACCGAGGTAATATTCATCATTGGTTCTTATATAACCGCGTGGAATTTTTCACGGTTACCGTCCCAATATTTTCACTATTCTTGCATTTTATCAATCTCACCCTTTCTAGGGTTTAAATTGGACAGATATGAATGGTTTCTATTAGCAAAATGAGAACGCGTATCAGGAATTCCAGCAACACACAGTTGTTTCACTTTCTCCAACATTAATACAGACTCTTTCGTTCTACATCTTTTTCACTCTCTTCATCTCATCCATCCTATTTTCATATTCAAATTCCATACGTCATATTCTATGACACCCTTCACAATAGAAAAATATCACATCTATTCATTTTGTGATATATTTATTGCTGTTGCCTGCTTTCAAATATTCTTGTCCAATGGAGACTGTTTGAACTGAGTTATTTTTCACTGATCTATGACGTGTATGTGTCGTTGAATTCGAATAGCCATTCGTGAGTGACTTATTGATATTGTCCAAATATAATCTCGTCATACTTGAGTGTCTGTGAAGAAAAGGTCTGATATGAATGTGGATTGTTGATCGCATATGCATTTTAACCCCAGTCAGTCTATACAGACCCAACACTTTTTGTGTGATTGTGTATAAATAAATGTGCAGACATATGTACACGAGTGGAATTGTATGACGCTATGAGAGTGGAAGCGTTTCGATTCTGTCTGACAATATTTGTCAGAGATTGAAGTGCAACTCGACGATTCGTTCTACGTTCACTCGATTGTGTGGCTACGAAATAAATATAATCAATTTCGACAACAAATGTAACACAGAAAATCGCTGTTGAAGTGAATTGAAAGGTGAAGTGGCATTCATGAAGGACATAAAAAAATGCGTTTGAATTACTCTTGCAATAGATTAATTGAAGTTCTCGATCTAATTTCACCAGAAAACTTTTAATTCAATCGAAAATGCGGTTGAGAAAATTCTTCATCGCCATCATACTTGTGAAAATGCAAAATTTGTTTCTATTCATGACATACAGAGGACCAGTGTGCATCCAAAATGTCTTGATGTTTCATATCTATCGACTGTGCAGATGTTATTTCACATCTTCCAGGGATGCAGAAAAACAATCACTTTTCTTCAATTTTGTTCAATCTACTTATCGATTTTTATTTATTACTCTCAAACAATGGAAATAGAGATATTGATAGGCACTCCTTCTATCAAGTACTGGACATAGAATCCAATTACTCAATGTCCACTGAGACGAATTGTACTTGTGAGGAGTAATATTGGAAGAGAATCTGATAACAGTTAGTGCTCTAGAATTATTGAGGTTTTGTTTGAATGAGAGAAAAAATCATTCAACCGCTATGTTATTTATTGATATAAACATTGAAAACATCGGTCGTATATAAACACAATTGGAACATTGGGGTAGAGAACAATATCGTGACCATTTTGTTCTTTCAACATCTGCGCTTTGATTCATCGCTTGAAAACAAATAAATAAATCAGTGGATATACTCTTTATTGAGTGCGCAATATTAAACTTGACTGTTAATTTATCACTTGGGAGTGAATATCAACACAGAATTACAGTGCAAATAGAAGTAACAGTGTTTGATGCTTTGTTGTTCATCCAATACATTTACTTGTCGCCATTGTTTGTTTAATCTGATATAATGTTGAACATGTTTTAAATAAATAATAGTGGCATATTCCATATGTGTTGATCATTCAGTAATTCAGGTATCACCCTGACAGTTTCTACAACTGCTGCATTTCTATGAACAAAAAAGAATACAAATGATTTTCTCTAGTGTTACACTCGTGATCAGAAAGATATTCTTGTTTTATTCAGTGAATTTGGAAAGATTAGAGGGGAGAAATAAGTCATTTAATCTCAAATTTTTAGGTTTGATTAGTCGGAATGATTCAAACTAGTTTCATGTTTCCCGCTCCAACATGGCGACCAGCGACCCGTCGCCCCCTCATCGCTAACACTCCAATTCGAAACTCTCATAGTTCCCGCTCCTGCGCCATAATACAGAACACTGTCGTGTTCGAGTCACATCAAAATCATAATCCATTATTTATAAAGTTTTTTATGGCAGCAAGCAATGATTTCAACACTCCGTGAACGTAACAGAATAATGAACTTCGACCTCAATTACGACTGGGAGCTGTTAAACCGTGAAATATGGGTATGTGAATGAATAAATATTCTACAATGAATGTTGAACAGTTGGATACGACATGGAAATGGATCCCGGAAACCTGCCGACAATCCAGACTTATTTTTTCAACTTGTTATTGAATCCATCAATCCTACTGGATGGATATTTCATCATTCATTCATGGAAAATAAGTGTATGATCCTTATCTCTGTATTATACACTTTCGACTGATTTTTCATAATTTCCCGATAGAGATTCGAAAATCAATCGAATACAGTTGGATTTCTGCAACCTCGACATCGAATATTCGAATATTTTTTCATATTTATTCTCATATAACGGTTATGAATAGAATTTTGGTTTGTTTGCCTGCCGCATAACGTCGCTACATATTCATTGAAATAACACTTTCGGAGTAGATGAACGAAAGGCTTCTATTCACATCGGTCGGTAACACAGAAGATTGTTATACCGACGAATTCGTTATCAGATGCGTATGCCGGATGATGGCGAAATTCTCATGATTAGTTCTCAACCACCAATTTTCAACTGCAGTTATTATCATGAGTATGCTGGTTAGAATATAACTCTACTATTACCGACATTAGAATTTCAATAAGTTTTGCCACTTTAATCTCGGGGGATATTGTGTTTATCGACATAACTTGTACAACGTACGAACAAACTTGTCACATCAGAATTTCCTGAGTAACATGTGAAATTATGTAAAGTGTACATACGCTTTGATGTGTTGACACATTTTCATTCCTGTACTTGAAATATTGATAAAATAGACGAGAGTTTAATATAGTGAGGTTTGATCTAAAATTGATAGTCATACAGTATGCAATGGTCATAAGCATGGCAAGAGATTTGAAAACAAACTTATTTTTAGGGTTTAATTTTCGAGTATCACTCAACGAGATTATTCTTGGAGATGAATCAATTGTGTATTTTGTCACTGAAATTAATGTCATTCACTGACCCTGCGCTTCACGATTGGTTTGAAACGATCTTCGTATATTTCAATGTGATTCATATCCTTTTTCTGGGTGAAAATATAATTGAATTTATCCACAGTGTTTTCCAGATATCTTGTTTCTCTCTCATTCTAGGCGTTCTGTGAGAACATGCGTATTCTATAGACAAATAATCGTCTCTCCAGATGCATCAGATATGAATTCATCAAAGTGTTTGAAACCGAGTGGCCTGTTAAAATACATTTCATCATCCTACAAACAAACTCATTGCTATGAACACTCGTTGCGCAGTTCCACGAGGGACGTCTCTGTGTGAGCAATATTTTCATCATTGCTTATTTCACCAAAGACCAAATGTGTTCTCGGTGTACAGAAGTGGTAGAGGCACTGTGTATTTATGTTTTTTGTGTTTATATTTATGCATTGATTTTCCTTCTTTTTTGTTCTTCATTCCACTTCTTCCCTTGCCCACTGGCAGTTTGTAAAGTTGGATAGAGATACCTCCTGGACAAGGATGAGGGTAGACATGAACGATTCAAAATAGAATCGCGTTTCACAGTGAATGAGTGAGCAATAGAAAATGGAATTCGGCGGATGCCGGATGCACAGAAATGCGTTTATTTGTGTGTAGAGATCGAATTTTTAGGCTCAGACTGGGATACTTGCCAAAAGCTCCAGATTCTGTATTTATTTATTTTTTTCATTTCCTTCGTTTATCTCTTCTTTGTCTGCGCGATAGTGTCAACTCTGTGAATGTGATACATGAAAAAAAGGAGGACAATCGATGAAAAAAATGTCACGGATTCATCAGAGAAATTTGTCGTGTATCCGCGGTATTTTACTTTGATATTCGTGAAAATGAGAGAGTTTGAAGTCTTGATCGATTTTCACTGTTTTATGAGAATTAGAGGAATGCCGAAAGAATCACAACGAGCTCATTCGTATTTTGCTGATTTATGGCTCCTCAAAATATAATGTCAAGCAATTTGAATATAAATACATTGACGGGAACTCCAATGTGTATGACTCTCATGAGCTTTGTTGCTGAAGAAAAATTTTAAACGCTCATTTTCTCGGAGAATTATTAGTGAAACAATGTCTAGATGATATTTCGCTGTGTCTCTTCACAGGAGATATAAATAAATGACAGTAATTTGTCAGTGAAGTGACAGTTGCTCATTTCTCTCTTTGATCAGTTGTTCCATTATTGCCATTTCGTTTAATAAAAGTTCAAATGACTCCGACAATTTAAAGGACAATCGAATTAATATTTCAAAGGAACTGTTGTCAACTGATAATAAATTAATTCATGAACTCATCTCGACAATTTGGAAGATAGAAATTTCGGAATAAAATCAAATTTTTTTGTAGCATCACTCCACTACAACCCCTTAATTGGATTCTTGCAAATGTAATTTCTGAAGTGTAACAACGTATCTCTGCTGCTGACTCTGCTCAGCGTGTCAAGAGTTTCATTTCATGGAAAATGTACATGCTTGTTTTCAAGATTTTTCAAGGACAGTCGGGGAAAAGTAGAGTATAAAAAAAAACAAAATGAAAAAACATGTTTATATACGCTTACCAGGGCAACATGGTAGCCCTCATAAATTCTGTGTACGAAGCTACTGGTCTACCAATTTGGAGGGTTATGATGGAAGAAAAAAAGTATATTCTCATCTATATAATCTCGTAGGTAGTGTACATAGATGAATGCAAGAATGTGTTCTGGCATTTTCCAGAAGCACACAGACGATAGACGTGGTCCACATGGCCCCCCATGTCACATGCTAACGACACGTAATCAGCAGCGCGTGAATGTTCAGGCGCTTACGGTATGTTGGACAAGCTCACCCTCATCTCTGTCGGGCAAGCATGAGATGAAGAAAAAAATAAAAATAGAAATTTTTTACTTTTAGCGCGTTTCATTAACTTTTTTTAATCACGTCGTCAGTTGGAATATTTGTTTTACACACTCAATGCGTGAAGTCAAATAAATTTTTTCATGAAACGTGAAATATGTATTTCAAGGTGGATAAAGACTGGGTAGATACTCACTTCAACTTATTTTTGAATAATGTCGAATTACTGCAGTACTCGTTGCAATATATTACTACAATGAACATTTCATTTCGTTGAAATGGTTTGAATTTTTTTTTGTTTCTGTACGTTATGCATTTGAAGATGTTGTTACATTAAGTGCAACGATTTATAGCTTGGTATATCAAAACGTTACTTTGTTTTTAATGGTCTATCCAACCTATATATTATTATGTTGGAGTTTTAGAGAGCTAGAAGAGGGTTTTACAATTGGATATAAGTTTTATGCGTTTGTATATGAATCGCAAAATGAAATAGGTGGATGAGGTTGCGGTTGAGGTGAATAGCTTTCGTGTATGTCGTACAGAGGAATTGTGGTGACAGAGTTGAAGGTAAAATTTTCATCTCTTTGCAAAGATGTATACAGCTTCCAATGTCTGTATCTGCATATACATGTTGTAGTAGTGTAATCAAATTACCGAGTGCCTCTTCTCTAAAATCTCACAGATTTTCTTGAGCTTGCGCATTTGTTTAACAGATAAAGTGGAAAGAAATAAAAGTTCACGATGAATAAAAGTGTGCTCGAGAATTCTAATTTTTATCGTTTCATTTTCTTTCTTCTTACTTGTTTTTCCCATTTTATTCTTTCAACGACTGTGATGACTCACGTCTCGAATTTTATTTCTCTTGTTCATTAACTGCATCTTCATATGCTACAGCGTTATCATCCGTAGACTTTAGCGGTGAATTTTTTATCATTTTTTAAATAATAAATGACGATGCGGGTTTTAAACACATATAAATATGGATATGGTCTCCTAGACTTTTCAAGCTCTCTAATAAAAATTTAAATGATCTCCGTCGAGTCTGAGTTGAAGTATATCAGGTCAGGTATGGTTTCACGAATGGAATTTAATTGCTTGTTATGAACTTTTCATTTTTTTTTTTCTGTAGACTTTGGATATCCAAAAAAAAGAACGGCATCGAATATTCAGAATAGATTTTCCTTTACTTCTACTCACGCCCTCACCTCTTCTAACTCCACTAGAGTATGAAGTAGTCAACTCAAAGTTGCTTATTCGCTCGTTTATTGAGGTAAAATACCCATCGATATTTTACAGCATTTCATAATAATTATTCTGATGAAAATTCAGAGGGATATTCATTTCATACATCAAAGGGAAGTCATCTCTGTTACAGATGGATAATCTCAAAGCATCAGAATAGAAAAGAAAAATGTTGGTGGAGTTTGTCTGATGATTTCGCGAAATTAGAGTTAGCCAAACAGAAAAAAAATTGGAGCGGAATGTGGATGAGTGAATGAGTGTTAATAATCAACCACAAGCCAAGACTTCTTGTTCTGTTGGAATTATTTTTGATCTATCCAAAGTATTATTTTTTGATCAGTTCTATTGAAAAGACTGAGAAAGTACAATTGAACACTCAGTTATGAGTGGCACATGGTTGGCATTCATCTATTATTTCATCATTCTGCTGCTACTTTATTATTCAACAAATCTTGTTAGAAATGACGTTAAAAAATTATTCACTGGATTCGTGATGAACATTTTAATTCCATGTCTCTATTCATTTGAGTTTTAATTCATGAACAATTAAAACGATCTACAAAAATAGTCGAGAATATTTTGATATTTTTCCAAGTAGAAATAGATACGCGTGAGTCAGTTCAAATTTTAGTATCTTATTTTTTTGAACGCTACCCAATACGTAGCGTTGTGGAACTAAAAAAAGAAACATTCAACCGACATGAATTTTTTGTACGAAATCTTTCGTTATTGATGAGTGTAACATTTTTTTCCCAGCCTCGAATAAATTCTTTCATGACAATTTTAGTAATCATGAATTTGTCATACTACCCTTGTCACCATTGTTGTGATTCTTGATGATCAACAATTCGAACATTTTGTACATCTACCAGCAGATACATTTTCCCAATGCAAAAAGAAACTATTTCTCCGTCAAATCAGCCATTCCATTGTCAGAATTTGAACCAGAATAGCGAAGTTTTTTTTACAAAGTTATATTCAGAGGTCTCATGAATTTCACAATTTCAAATATTTTCCGATAGAATTCCATGACATTTCATTCGAAAAATAACAAAACTCGCAAGTTCCTATTCAACGCTCCATCCTCAAACATTTCAGAGATATAAATTCAGATAGATGTCAAACTTCTTGAGTTATCTTCATGGACCATTTTTCAATGGGTCAATAGTTCCATCGACAATTTTTCGTAAACAATATTATGTTCCATTTCATTGTTTGTCTAGAGTAATCCACCATACCATTGTCTCTACTTTATTTTTTATATCCCATTTTACCGAAAACAAAAACGACAATTATCGTCACATCACGATGAGCAATCTCTCATTTTAAAATATTATCATTCCACATTGCTCTCACATAATGGCAACTGATCAGCCTCGTTCCTCATCACTTCATACATTTCACAATCACATTCCAATTATAACGACAATACCGATAGGCATTTGAAACAATGGCAGAATATACAGGCAATGTTGAATGGGCAAAAAAATAATTGGCTCCTACACTTTTCAACCGTCAGTCAAACCGGCGACATAATTACTCGTCTGGAGTTTGGAAAAAAAAGAAAAAAAAAGAGAGAATGAAAGAACCAACTCAACTAGAAAAGAACAAAGAGCGAAGCGAAAAAGAGAGAATAGCCAATTGGAATACCGTCCAAATCTTTGTAAATTCAAGCACACGAACATTAATTAACGATGAAAAAACAAAAAATTCCATAATAATAGAAATGAAAATGGATGAAATTGAAGAATAACAGTGATGTTGTAGATAATAAAGACACAGGCGACATTATCATAAGACCCATCATTGCACGCGCACATCGAGTAGAATCATCATTGCGCGAATGAAGAGTAGACGCTTCTCAGGGATATCGTTGTGTGGTACAACCAAAGGAGAACACTCTCGTGCTAGTTTCCATGGAAACGCCTCTTCAGTACGTCCCTATTGCTGAGAATATAGTACTCGTAAGGTCGGTGGTATATGCGATCCGACGAGATTACGAGCATCCCACCATGAACCCTCATCTCTCGGACCCACTCGTTCTATATATACACGTCCAAGTCCGCTCAACCCCTATGCACTCCGATCTATCCCATAGTGAGTGATCTACAGATTTCGACGAATATACGTATAACACTCTACATATCCATTGCTGGTGAATTAGATGGAAGTTTCGATGGTATTGCAGTAGTAGTTCGTGATCTCTTCGTCTATATCTCCAAGCTTCACAATCATTGTCGTAATGATGATTGTTGAATTATTCACACGCACTATATCCTTCAATCCGCATTATCTTCTGTGTTCATCATCAATGTGCATTACCGTCATTACGATAATTGTTATCATTACAATTGTGGATGTTGTTGATGCGTGATCACTTGTTAGGGTTGTGTAAGCCGTAGCAAAGCAGAGCTTCATTCAACTGCAGCTCACATTTAATCTCATACGTTTCTGTTTATGATCAAGTCATATAATCAGTATATACGATTATGGTTCATTGTTTTCAGGACATCGATATATTGTTATTTTATACTGCACTGACACAAAATACAAATGGACGAAGCTTCAGGATATTTGTGAGATAGTACCGCATTCGAGTTTATAGAGCACTACTTGCCTAATATTTTCCAATACTTCTAGATGTATTTTCTTCGTAGTATAAGTGCTAAAATGCTCATACATTCGATATATCCATATACTGGGAAAAATATTGTTATTAAATCTCATTGCATATACATCAGATGTGTATCCATAGGGTTTGAAATATTTATCAAAAAATTGTGTAGCTTCAATATATTTTCTTGATTTCATATTGATATTTTGCTCGGTGCGCAAAGTGCTCGCGGGGAATTTCATTAAGAGGAAATTGAATGTTGCCATTGGGTAAAGGAGTTTTCAATCTAAATAAATAAGATGAATGGAGTACTGGTAGGTTATTTTTTCGTAATTTTATGCTGAGTCGTGGGAGTCTTCTTTTCTTTTGTATTTTGATCGCGTTTGGATTTGATTATTTTTTTACTTCTATTCAGAAGCTTTTTATTCTTTTTTTCTAGCAGTGTTATTACATGAGAGACGCATGTGTGAACTAGGAGAGTTTCATTTGTGCTGACTCGAATTGGCTAACACGTTTCTGTATGGTAGTGTCAACCCCGTGAAGCACAATAATATGCTGGAGTATTATGATCTTTGTAGCAGTTTTCCGTTCGTTGAATTCATTTCATGATATTACACAATGACAATGTTGCTATTCTTTGACATCCAGATCAACATATGAGCGAAAATTCGGAATAATTTTATTTACTTATATTCGAAAGTGGAAAATTTGGTAACTTTTCGTTAATTAAAATTGTAGAGCCAGCAGGGGAATTTGAAAATATGAAATTTCCCTTTGGTTTTCATTCGATTGACAAATATCTCTGAAATTTTCACCAAGTTAATTTCGTTATGAGCCCTTTGTGTGAGAGAGCACGGATACGCGCACTCTAAAAGGTAAAAAGTGACTTCATTAATAATCAAGAGACAATTATTTTATTCCGGTTCAGAGTTTTAATTGCTGGGTCGATGGCATATAAAGTTGAGAAGATTCATTGAGTGAGTGCTCGTGTACCAATGTGAACACCACGGAATTCTTAATCCTCATCGATCGATAGATTGGTAATTACAGTTTCGGATATTCCAAAGTAAACGTAAAAAGTTTCTTGATAGTTTGGAATATTTTTATACAAAATAAACTGAAAATATCTTTGGACATACAAACACGCCAATTGTCAAATTGACATAAAAATAGTAAATTGAATATTTAGTGAAGAGTCTCGAACTTTTTATTTCTTTCCGAGAATCGAGAGAATAAAACGTCATCAACAAGAATGAGAGTGTAATAAAGAAATGAGAATCCTCCAAGTTTGAAGACCAATTGAAAAGTAGAAAAAGAACAGGAGAATGCGGTTTCATGACTTGTAACTGACTAAAATTCTCATTTCATTTATTACATCTGTGAACCAGATGTTGTAAAAATCATTCAACAACAAAATAATTTGAGATTCTCCAGTTCATTTTATGTTCTCGTCATATTCGTTGAACGCATCAATGGAATTTTCATCATAACCACGAAAAAATCTTCGATATAACTATTCATATCACAATTTCCCTATCTAGTTTCATTGAAAATTAAATTTGCAACAATACCCAAAAAATTCCCACGTCAAAATTTGTTCGAGGGAAATTTTTGCGATAATCCACTAAGATTTTGTGAATACTTAAACGGCTCATACTGCATGGAGCGGTAAATAAGTTTGGCCGTCACTTTGTATTCCATATCGCGTCATGCATGTGTAGCATTTATTGTGTTGGAAAATTCAAACTATTTCACATAAGAACATCGGGGTAAGAAAGTGCGGGAGGAGTGCGGGGAGGTCACAGAGGGAGATGAAGATGGCGAGAAAGAGGAACAACCAAAGTGAAGCGTAGGATGTTGCCGGGAGTCTGAATGGCGTCACGGGATACTTGCGCATGTGCACAGCAGCTGTGACGTCCGTTTTCTCACTTACACCTTCTCTATTTTTCCTTTCTCATCCTCGTGTTATCTCTCTCACACTCTTGTTCGTGTGCGATTCATCCAAACGCTTGAGGACTCTAAAAATAATCACGACAACGGTGCACTTGAAACCGCGCACGAATAACCCTTGGGCCTCTCTCCAAGTCGAATTTCTCTTCTATGATTCTCTCTATACTCTGAGTCTATATGTGCAGCCTCTTGTGTCTTTTATCCACTTTTTTCCCTCCCATTGCTCATTCGTCTCCGTCTTTCTCACTTTCAGCCATTTTTTTTTTGAAGCACTTGAGGCTCGTTTCATGTCTTTTTCTCTATGAACAATTAAACTTCATGAGGATTATCGCAACTTTGGAGTTCAGTTTGGGGGATGGTTATAGGGCTATTCATTGGGAGTGATAAATATGATTAAGTCTGAGGCCGAGGGTATTAAATAGATATTTATTAAGCTCTAAATTAATGCATTAATAAATTAATTGAGGAAGCTGAAAATAATTTCTCATTTTCAACTTTTATGTTTTAATTACGTTTATTTTAATTTCAAATTCATCAAAATGTTTTAGGTTTCCATTTATCAAAGACATTCTATTTGAATTTTCATTGGTTATATCCTAGGGGAGAGTTTGAAGTGCGGAAATGAGAATTAATAGTGTTGAATAAAATTTATATTAGTTGACCACAAATACATGTCAAGTTCCGGGTAAACATTTCGTACCAAAATGATAAATAGGTCGATGTCATATCCTTAAGGGGTTGGTGTCCATGTTCGTGAATGCTTGGGGTTCGTATTCATAACAGCTAAGTATCATGTTTTCACACTTAACTCGGAATATGACCCTTATAATATCGGTGTCATTTACCGTAATCATTATCAGAGTGACCGCACTTTCAATTTGTTATACCACCCAGTAAGTTTGTCGAAGTAGAAACAGATTCAATAGAATCTGGAGTGTCAATGGTTTCATACAGCAAACAACTTTTTTATTCGATTCAGAATATAAATTCAATTTGGATTTCATACGGAAAATTGCAAACTCTCGAGAAAATGTCAATATCAATTGAGAAGCTCTGACAAATTTGCAGCATTCGTTTCTCATCATTCGCAAACGAATATTTCCACGTCACAATAGTTTTCACATTTTATTTCAATATCTATGACCCAATGAATAAAATAATGAGAATGTGGATAGAGAGTAAAAGTGTTTTAAATCTTCATCAAAATCTATCTGGATAATGCGCCATCAAGTATGACAAATGACGAGTTACAATTTGCATTAATTTGAATCTGTTTGATTATGACGAAAAAAAAAACTCTCGTGAAATTACAAATTATCAAATGAGTCTGTTAGAGAAAATCGAAGGTTTTCGTTGTTTTTTTACTTCTTTCCATCACAGAAGAGCGTCACGAGCACGCACAGTATTGTGACGACGTTCTATTTGCCGAGACCCCTCTTGCGTGATTCCACGGGGTTGCTATGGTGACAGGAGAGATGAGGAAGAACGAAAGCAGGAGAGAGAATGGGGTGAAATTGTGAGGAGAGTGCGGGCAGTAAAGAGAGGATGGAATGAGGAATGGTACAGTAACATCCCCTAGAGAATGAGTCTCGCAGGTGGCTCGTATAGGTGGGCGTGTGCATTTCAAATTCTCTTTCCCACTAGCCACGTGCTGTACTAGTGTTCTCTCTAGTGAATGCTAGTCGCTCTGGGATGATAAAAATGAAAAAGTGGAGAAATAAAAAAAAACTAAAAAGTTGGATGCAACAAAAAAAAAACGGAATTCGAAGTATTGACGAGACAGCAAAAAAAAAACAGGAATGAACAGACTAGATGAGATATCTCGTTAATTGTCGAGCTTTCGATAATCGTTCGTACTCTTCCAATCGACGTCAGCAAAATTCTTTTGCAATATTTTCAATCAAGCAGAGAGCTATCACCTCCATATAAATCCAACGTTTCCCACACGTTCGTCAATGTTGTTCATATTCTTCAATCAAAATAGATATGTACATACATATTTATGTATATATATGCAAATGGAGGCGACGAACAGGGAGAAAATAACAGAATCTGCCAACAGTTTCAATCGATGTGGTTGCGTAAAAAAATTTGATGGACATGAAATTTTTTTTCGTCCTCTCTCAATAAATTGGTTTATGTTTGTTATTGGTTTTTATCTTCACCTATCGAATTCGCACGAAAATTACGGTAACAATGATGAATCATGGAATTGAATAAATTTTCCAAGTGCAGCAACAACGAGAGTCGACAATATTGTGTACGAAAATTTTTTATATTTCACAGTATTTTAATGTTTCATCTTCATCCTTATTTTTCTGCAATTCATGACACTGTAGTGAGTGCAATTTTTGTTCATAGTTTGTTGTACATCGTTTGGTGTGTCTGTGTAAATTTTTTTTTTATATTGAATTTTATTTTCATGATTCATTAGAGATGCCGTACGCGATTGTTATACTGTTCGCCCATTTTCTCTCGTGCATTTGAGCCTTTCGTGTTCACGCTTCGTTATGAGTTTTGGTGGGTGAATCGTACGTGTATCTATATATACGACGTACGTACCGTTCAGAACTGTTTTATACACCGCTTTAACCCTGCAACGTGATATACGAGAGTATCCGTTTAATAAAAATAAACGAATATTCCACGTGTCAGCTGGTCCATCTATTAGATAAGCCGTGTGCTCATATTCGTCCACATTCGTTCCCTCATCTCTCACTTTATCCCCATACAACCCACATCGTTCTCATCCATCAAACATGTTGGTATTATTTCATCTTAATATATATGAAACAGATTTTTTTTCCACAAGTTGCTCAAAAGTTTTCACGCCCCCCCCCCCCCCATGTCCACCACTATAATTCCTTATTCGACGTGAAAAACTTTGACGATATAAAATACGAGATGGGAATAATAACATTTGGATATACACAAAAATACAACGAAGTGATCTGAAGTACGAACTTTTTTATCCGTTTAATCTCACATGAATTATAGAGACGAAAAAATGTGTTGCAAATTTTGATAACATTGAACAATATTTACAAGTGGTGAATAAAGTTTGTATTGGTAGTTTTTCTTTTGTCATCTGTGTAGGCGAAACGATTTTTTTTTTTTTTTCATATTTGATAAATACGTCGTAGATATAGCATGTTCGTTTTATATTTTCCTCTTCTGCTTTTTATCTGTGCGTTGGTTACGGTGGTGAGTCTTAACAATGAGAAGGGTCGCGATATCCGTGTAAAGAGCAGTTTAGCGTGGAAGTTTGGAGGGTGTGTGTGAATAGGTCGACTGCTGATATGACAAGCGATATATACAAAACATTTGTAAATAATAAATATTGATTAGTACTTAAATGCTACATCATCTTCAGTGAAATTTCATTTTCAACAATAGCGACATCACATTATTCCCTCAGTAGAAAATTCAGAGAGTTACACAAAAATGAACCCTGAAAAATATTCAGATTGGTAATAAGAAACGGAAAAAAAGTGTCCTAGAGTGCTACACATTTCTGATATTTCTCCAACAATTACAGCGAACAGTATTTCATCGAAATAACAATGGAAATGCTATCGAATATCAAACCCTGCTTCTGCCTGTACATTCGACATAATATATAAACAAATAAACAGCCACATATAAAAATAACGAAATGATATTGAACATCAAGGGAAAACTGATCAAAGTCCAATGAGAATGAAGAGCCAACGTGATATCACCATGCCAAATATTCCATGTGATCACAATTCACAACGCTAGTAACGCAACCCTTGCAAACACTATGCATACTCATATCAACCCATTGTAATAGAAAAAAAAAAACATGGAAACATAGAACGGCGGAAATATCACCATTGCCATAAGTGAATTCACCGAAACGTCCAGAGGAAAAACATGATAATTTTTTTTTTTTCAGCCTCCTTTCATTTTCCCTTCGCCATATAAATTTTAATATGAGGTTATTGCGAAGTCTGAGCATCGGGGGATTTTATTAACGTTGCGCCGCAGTAGCGTCGAAGGTGTAAGGCTGATGTGAAACCGAGCTTGCAGCAGCATCGACCGTCGCGGGCAAGGGAAAATAGAGAAAAATACGTTTGAGCTATGCGGCTAAATATAGATATAGATGTGTATATTTTACATTTATATCTATGTAGAATAATATGTAGCGAAGTGGTAGAAATGGAAGAATGAAGAATGACGTATATCATGGCTGAATTCGAAAATGTGTTCCCTGCCGTGCATTTTCACGTGCTTCGATACAAACAGCCCAGAGTTACTTCGATAAAGACGAGGATTATACGTGTGTTAGTATATATAGATTTATATGTGTAGATACTTGTGTATATGATGGAGAAGGCTGAAGGGCGGTGGCTCAGGAGGACTGAGGAGGGTGCGAGCGAGAAAGCCTCGAGGGCTAAGGTGTAATCCCGCGTGGAGTTTCATCTGTTATAGCACTTTGTCTCCCAAGAGTAAATGACTCGATCCTGCGGGACATTAGGTCGATACTTCTGTAGTCGCGCAACCGTCGCTTTCAAAATAGGTCGAGCGACTTTACTAAATTGCAATTGACAGGCAAATTACCACAATACATCACGGTCCAAACTCTTTTGTAATGGCTTGAATTAAATTGAATAGATTATGGTCAGTGCATAATTCTTAGTTTCCTGTGTTTCTTCAACAGTTTTCTATATCGTTGAAGTGAAGCTTCAGTGTGACTCGTTGCCTTAGAAAGATGTGAATAAATTTGATAACGAAGTTTCATTTTTTCATGGTGTCTTGAAGACTTGATCGGATCAATTGCAGAAATGGTTTTTTCTTTGGAAATATTTTACAGGATTTATTGGAATTGGGGTGGATGAGATTGTCTTTCTATTACTGGTGGGACAATTTGAAGATTTAATCAAAGTTTCGATTAGCAATGGAGAGAAATGATTCGAGGTATAAATTATCGAGAAAATCAGGCAGTCTCTCTTTCTCATATTCGTGGGATTAATATTTTGCTTTTTTCATGAATTCAGGTGAAGAATAAGTCTCTGGTATATGAGTACTTCCGTTTCAATTTGAGAATGACATCTTGTTTTATTCAATCTATTAACTTAAACGAAATTATTCCAGTCCCTAGGCTATCGACTGAGTCGATCGATGTGCATATTTTCTGATTATTTCATGAGTTACAAGAGTTAGAAGTATATGAGGTACAAGATCTACTGGGTGGAACGATAAGTCTCGGATATAATTTGTGGATATCGCATAAATTGATTGTTATGAAACAAGAATGGAATATGAGAGCAGGTCTTGAAATGAATTTTTCATCGTGATTTATTTTTAACCACGGGTATATCTAACGAGACAAATGATGAATTTCCGAAATTCTGGAAAATGAGTCTGCATGGAGGATAAAGTAACCTTGATTGATGTGTTTATTTTTAATATTTAATATCAAGTTATTGATTACACCACGAAATATTTCTGAAAACCACATCGGTAATTGAATATTAATCTGTTGATGTGACCACGGTACTCACAAACATCGCATCAACTAACCACAAGCTGTGGAGAATGAAAAAAAATTTCTTCAGACTTTAACTTTAATCATCGAATCAATTCCAACCAAAATATGCGTAGCATAATTAATGTTCTTGGTTTATGCTGTATCTGGGATCTCTGAAGGTTCAATCGAGTTTGCTCAAGAGTGAGGGGGAGAAAGAGAGTAAGAGAGAACGCATTGAAGCAGATACATAACCAACAACATGAACGGAAAAGAAAATGCTCAAACTCATGAGCAAGTCTTAATATCTTCTAGTTTTCACTTGCACATTTTTCGTCTCCTTTCGTTCTTGCTTCCACGCATCATTTATCTATTTTCGTTTCTCTCCTTTTGCCAATATATCTCACTCGTGCTCTCCCTTTCATTTTTCCTCTCACGTTCATCATCTCTCGTTCTCTCACACACTCAAACTTCGACAATTTTTCTCTCTCACTCGTATGCTCGGAATGGCATGGATTGTTAACGAAGATGGCCGTTGCGCGGCGCTGGTTGCGCAGTGCCGGTTGCGCGTCTGTGGCGTCGCGCCGTCGCCGGCATGTCCAAGACCAGTCGCAACAAGACCACGCACGGTGGTGAATCGCGCCGTATTTTTTTCTCACAATTCTCGAACTCAATATAACTCTCCGTAGGAAAGAAAATAATCGAGGAAAGGGTAACATAACCTTAAAGTGCGCCAACGCTAACGACCGTGGTGAACGTCAGTCTCTTTTTTTTTTTCGTTCTCCATTTTTCCCTCATATCCTCGAAACGCAATTCAAAACTGTAATACACACACAGTAGGTGTATTGTGTGTGTTATTGGTAGAGTTGCGTGAACGACAATAAAGGGGAGTAGAGAAGAGGCGCAAAGAGAGAGACAGTTGGTGTGTGGTGCGCGCGCAAACACCAAAGACATAACGGTCAGTATAAAGATACTGTACTAAAACCGCGTGCACTTTCATCGTGCGGTTTTCATCATTTTTTTTCGCACACACGGTTTATTGTTCTATCAAGAATTATTGTGCTTCGTTGTTCATGAATGATTAAATATTTATTCTGAAATCGATATAAATATTGAAGGAAAATAGCGAAATCAAGAAGAGAAGAGATCAACGAATAATCGTGGGTGTATGTGAAATCCATTGAAGATAAATAAATTAGTAGAAAAAAATATAAAAACTGAAGAATATAAAAGGGTAAAGGCAACGCGAGTGATAAAAGTGTTGATAGCACAAACGTGGACGTGCGGTGGTGTAGGCGGGGGAGGAGAGGGATCGTCGGATCAGTTTTTCTCGCACAACGGTGGAGCAAAACGGCCTCAAACTGTGGGGCTCTGGGGCGTTCTTTCTTCCTCCACAAGGAATGTACTACCCTGTAAGTGTATAATGACATTTCATTTTCTGCTCCCGTCGTCAATATCAATAATAAAACTTGCAATGTTATTAATTTTCGTTTGTAACGAGAATAGGGATCATTTCCACTTTGGAAATGCGAGACAATGCCATTTATATTTGTTGCACAAAAGAAATTGAAAGAATGGGAAAGACAACGGAATTGATATTTATTGGGGTCTCAATGTGTGTTGCAGTAGAATATGAGGACTAAACTTGTATATAATACAGTTCAAGTTGCGCCATAGAGCAATGATAATTATGACGTACAGATTTTTTAGGATCCATAACGTGAGAGGATTAAGACATTGAGAATATCATGTGGAGCCTCTTCATTTGTGATTTTCTAGTGCCTACTTTCATCTTCGTACAACGTTATTCATCTCAGCATTGCGTCGTGAAATAATTGGACAAATGTGAGCTAAACACATGTCTTTATGTGAACGACTGCAATTGCATCCAACTTCTCATGAGTTTTGTCAAATGACCGGAGGAATAAATGAGCGGTCATCGTCGGAACTGGGAGTAAATAAAATGTTTGATTGACGTCATTCGCAAAATTGTTCTCATTTAACGAGATAGTAATGAATATTGATTGATAAATGTTCATTAAGTGTTTTTTGCGGTGGCGTCCTCTCGACGACAAGCGTCGGGTCGAAGACCACACGAGGTTATTTTCGCCCTGGTCGAATCTTCGTCGTACAAACACACAAATGTTTCAGCAGTGTCTTTCTCATTTTGTTTGTCCTCACTCTTGCAACTTCGGCATGCCTGCGCGTATCTTTCTGTTCTGAGAATCATGTGTGGTGTGGAGGATGGTATTTATTCCGACGGCAGTTTCGGTAGAACGTAAAAATAGAACGCAAAACAAAGCGACCGATGGAGTATGAGGGAATGGAAGGGACGGTAGAAGAGTGAGACATTGTGAGATATCTTCAAAACCATTCCCTCTTGAAAATTATTTGCTTTTTTCTGTCTTCCATTTCAAGAGTATGACGCAAGTTCATCGATTGGTACAGATGTATAATGAATTGTGCTTTGATGTTTTTCCCTACTCGGTGTGTGGATAAATTTTTTTTCCGACTTTTTTGTCTACTGAATAAAGCGAGAAGTGCCAGACGGTAGACGATTGAGGTTATGTTGGTTGGGATTTGCGTCGAGCGCACTCGACGTTCGATACGCGTTTCACCTTCTCACTCTATGGCTTTGTCTTGCATTCGTATTTCTTTCTCGTTCTCGCGTATTTACATCGTTTCGGCCTCGTGTAGTTTACATGTTATTAAATACCATTGTCATTTCATGCAAATGTCCACTCGACCTTTCTGCATCCGAATATCAATGAATTATCAGTATTGAACATTCCAATCATAGTTGAAAGATTATTCAATTTTTTCCACATGAAATCTCAAGCAACATCGGTGATTTTGTGCTGTAGTTGTATTGCACTTTGATATTCAATATCAAACAGTTGCCCTGCGAGAATGATTCCGTAATTTGATACAGTGCATCCATGATTTGGACTCCTTATTTTGCAATTTTCACAATTTCCGTTTAGATTGTAATTTCAAACGAGGCAATCCAGATAATTCTAATTGAAATTCACAGCTCAGTGAATGCATTGTGTTAGTTTATTATTCTAATGAGTAATGATAATAAACTCAATAATATATTTACAAATGTTTGCAGTTCAAATATCATCCACCATTTATCGAAGCCTCAAATTTGAATTTGTTTATTGACTGATGATTGAATAAAAACATTAAATCTCGCTAAACGCTAAATCTTGAATTATTACTTCAACGAAAATAAAATTTCAATCTATTGTTTGTTGATGGGGAATTGTAACAGTGACGGAATAAAAAATGCACATCGTATAATCAAAGCAACGCCAACAGAATAATAATCTTCCATAGATATCTCCAAAATGTGTAACAAATATTGCAACATGACATAGTCTGTGCAGTGTCAGGAATAAATGTAGGTATAGAGCTGCATCTGTCCAGTTGTATAAAAATAACGTTCCAAAAGCATGCCCTCGGCTTATGTTCTTTGCTCAGTATATACCTAGATTTCAGGTATGAATTTCCAGCAGAATTTCAATTGACAAACAAGATAGAATCTGTTGGTGTGAGTGTGCGTGTATACGTGCGCTCTTTCGTGTAGTGCACTTTCGGGTTCCCGCGCACCTTTCGGTTGAGTTTATTCTCACTATACTTATTTTTTTTTCTCTTAGAAATTCAGGTAGACAGCAGGATTGAATTTCGCAGACAATGAAGCCACCGTTTACATTTATTCCACTCGAAGGCTGTTGCTGTATGAATGAGTACGACAAAGACATGAAGCAGGAGAGAAAATACTGCATGTACCTCTGTATCCAACCGTGGTGCTCAAACAGCAAGTCGTGTTGCACGACCATCTCTAATTAAATATATGTAGTGAAATCCTATTTTTTGTATTACATTGATCTGACGAACAGAAAAAGATATAAAATGGTATGATATGGTCAAATGAATAACGGAGGTTGTATGGGTACATGCGGCACACTGTAACATTATTCAATGATGGATTTCTGTATGAATAGAAGTCGGAGAATGTAATTTCTATGCGTGCTGCACGGCCACGTGTTTCCTTTGTTCGTCTTTCTCTGTAATTTTTTTTTCTCTCACTCTCCCGCGTTCACCTTAACTCTCTTTCCCTTACTTCCCTTGTCTTTCTCTCCCCCTTTCGCGGTTCCGTTGGATATATGTATGCATGTGTGTGTGTGTGTGTGTCGCAACCGGCATCACGCCAACTTCATTTTTGAATTATTTCAAGCGCTCGTATCGCTAATCCTCGGTCAATTATTCAATGAGGGTTTTCATTATTCAATCACGGACAAACTTATGAAAACATATAGATCTATGTTTGGCTGTCAGTGTGTGACTGAGTTATTTTCATTACATCGAATGTACGGATGTGTGAATACTTCCCACGTGTTTATGTATTTCTTTGTTCTCATGAGGCGAGGTCATAATTTATATCGGGATTTTGAGTCGGGTCTGTATGTTGCGTGTGTAAATAATTGACGAGCGAAAGGAAGACGCAAATTCTTCTTCATGTTGTTTGGTATATGTAACGGTGAAAGTCGACAACTTACGGAAAAACTTGGTAGATGGTAGTAAATAAATAAAAGTCTTTACGACCGGTTCATAAAAGTCCACTGAATTTCCCGGCATTTTAACTGTGCTAAGTATCGCTTATTTTCTCTTAGTTTTATTATTTTACGTTCATTGTTTGTGTTCTTCAATTATTCATGATATTCATCTTAGCTTATATTCTCAATTAAATTTCACGGGATTATGACAGTGTTTCTACAATTGGGAACGTTTCGCTTGTAGCTTTTACTAAAATCATATGAAGATGTTCGCACATCAATGGAACAAGTTCATCCAATGGATATTTCTCTTCGACACATCACGATTCTTCAGGATTCGATAAATAACGAGACGATTCTTTCCCATAGAATTGCTCTGCTGACGAATCAGTTTGTTCAAAAAAAAAAAATAAATGTTTTTCTCATTTATCATTAATTGATTCGAAAATGTTGAGTCAGCATTTTTTGGCGTGTAGATTTGGAGAAAATGCTCGATAAAGTGGATCATGAGGTTTGAAGTATCAATTGAAAAATGGCAGTCATGTGTGTAAAGAGTTGCGACGAATGCTTTTTAACGAGAAGTGAATGTGCCGGATTTCTTGGCCTTCCGGTGTATGAACGAACTCGAGACGAGTGGGATAGAAGAAAACACAAGCAGCTGTTTCTATCGTGAGGGGAATGTGGAGAAAAGAAATAATGGTCAAGCGAACGTGCAGCAGCAGTTGATTCTTGTATTTTCTTCTTATTTGTGTCACCTTCACTGCAGCCATGGGCGCTTTTACTCTTCCACTTTATCTCTGTGAAGAGTCATGTGTTGACAATCGCGTTGTTTTTAGTTACAGTTCGAGTTCATGAGAAGCTCTAGAAGTTAGAATTTGTGAAAAAAAAACTAATGAATCACGAATCGATTAACCTAGTCATTCGAGAGCGCCCACCAATTTATTACGCGCTTCGATTGCACGACAGACTCTCCCCCAAACGATCCAACCACGCAATCATTGAGCTTTCGAGCCGCTCTGTTCACTATGTTCGATTTAATTTTGTGATATTGCATGCGATATCCGTCCGTGGCAGATATTTTCGTGCATCCCTTGAACACATCATCATATCATTCTGCATATTTTTGTTTACATTCACTCTCAATCAATCACAATTTTCATTTGCAATTTCTCCCTTCTGACATATTGTTCCACGATATTCATTTTGTTGATGAATCAATTGGGTTGATAATTTTTCAAAATTTTGCCATTCCACAATTATTTCACATTGTTTATGTATGAAAGAACATCCCTTTTTTAATTTCCTTTTTTTTTCTCTCGTCTATCTGCAACGCTTGGCCGACTTCCAGCAAAATTTCCACATCTCACTGCAATTTTCATTTCTGTCTGGGTACATTCATGCAATTATGCTCATCCCCATAGTGTTTCGGAGAGCGAAAAAAATTTTACATGTACTTCAATTTTTCAATTTTTTTGTCGCTTCTTTTTTCTTCATTATTCCAACTTTTTTTCTTTGCCTTATTCACATTTATTACTTTTAAAATTACACGCTCGTTGTATATTTATATTTATATGAATGCAAAATCCATGAGGAATAACTGAATCATTCGTTGTTTTACTCTCCCCCGTTCCGATGCGCACGCACCCATTCCGGAAATACACGTTTGTATGCGTGTACGCATATATTTAAAATACGTGTATTGGTGTGAAACGGTCTCAGAACAACCCCACATGACACTAGGGATACCGCTATGCGCTGCTTTCATCGAGCGTGAACCCTTCCTCATAGCTCGGAGTGATTCATAAGAGACGTTGCGTAGTTTTCATTTTTCTTTTTCTTTATTTATCTTCTTCATTGTCAGTGTCTTCCATGGCAAATATCGTGCCCACGTGACTATAGTCTGCCATCTCATGAAAATTATTCACGAGTCTCCGACACAGACATTGATTATACGCTATAAATTCACTTCATTCTCATATGGAATATAAAAAAGAAAATTTGCATCAGACATTGCATTTTCATGCTGTATGTGAAGCGGGGTATAGTGAAAATATTTTACGAAACTGATTTTCGAAGCATTTCATTAATCGTGCAGTACATTAGAGAGGGGTCCAAGTGTTTTTTCACATTAATTCAGTAGCACTCAAATAGTTGTGATTATTACCGTGTTTATCCACTACAATTGATGCACCCATTATGCATTACCATCTTGTTGAATTCCAAATAATCATTTGATAGTATTCACAATAAATATAAATGCGGGGAAAATTATTAGTAATGAAGTCGTATTAAATTTCCCAATATTTCTATTTCTCTTTCATCCCTCAAAATGTGCACGAATACAAGTTATAACATTAACGGTAGTGGTTGAGCATTAAAAAATTATTTTTTTTTATTATTCCATTGTGGATTTATGTCCCGTAAAATCCACTTTTTCAAAAGCGTTGCTTCAAAATCCCTTCATGCGAGTCCATTCAGTGTTTAAATTTTCAAAGTCCTCAATCACTCATTCGATTTTCGATGGAAAAATATTCTCGTAGTGTATAAAAAAGTCAATACACGTCCATGCAACAAAACAATGCAATATTAAAACTGATTAGTCATAATACTTCGGTATTGCAAATGAGAAATTCTGTGGAAATAATTCTATGAATTGTTGAATGGAATTCACGTGAACTATTTTCAGAGAAACGTTTTCGATTGGAATATTTGAGTGATCAATAAATCATGATCTCCCATGAATTCATGCTGATACTGTAGTCCATTGGATAGAGAGTTAGGTACAATGAAATAGATAAATTCATTTACATGCATCGATATCGATGCTGTTATCACAAACATGCGGTTGATTACTAATGAGTGCTCTCTGAGAACAATAAATTCGTTGATATTCAAAAAACTATTTATTCTATACAAATGTGACTTTGACCTGTTGCCCACCATCATTCGACAACTGTGCGGTAGTCATGATGATTTATTTTCTACCAAAAATTAATTTCTTCATTACACTTTTTCATCTGTAAACACAGATGTACCAGTGATATCAAATTAAATTAGTTCTATAAACCACTTTCGCATACGATTGTACCACTTACCAAAAAATTGTTAAATATATCACCAATAAAACATTACAAAACGTAAAATAAAATGGAACATGGTAAGTTTTAAAGGGATTTCAATCTGTCTGAATAGCCACCAGTTTAGGATTGTGGAAGAAAAACAAGAAATGCTTTTTGCTTGATGTAAAATTGAAGTTTTTCAACTTTTACGACGAATTTTCGGTTTTCTCGTACACCCCCATCTTCATCTCACAGTCGTTTTCAACTTTAGGTTTATGTCGTGCTTTAAGTTTGCAATATATCGCTATCGTTTTCCGTTTACGCTCAATGAAAGAGAAGAATTTTGAAGAACGTTCACAGACGCAACTACGTCGTATGTGTATGCCGCTGATACTCGAGATAGAATGATGAAGCGGGAGCAAGAGAGACAGTATCGATCGGTGTGTTGTATAGTCACAGCTTCTCTTTAAGTCATCCGGGAGCACACCCGGACCAACGCGCGTGGCCTGGCGCAATCGACGCCATTATGACGCGGTACATTTAAATGTATCTCTGTATACATTTCGAATATTGAGCCAAAATTTATCTCGCCAAGTGTGAAGGAATGGAGGGATGGGCAGGAAAAATCATTTGAATTAATTCGAACTTGACACATCAGCCATTATTGTGTGATTATTATTAATATTGACTTGAATCTCAGCTTTTTTTTGTTGAAGATGAGAAAAAAATTCGTCTGTATTACCGACTGGGTCACGACCCTGACCTTCGGTCGGCCAGTGAATTCGTGCAATCTCACTCTCATTCCTCTTTTCCCTTCTGTCTTGTGCCCTCGTCTCACGGCGGCTGCCTTATCAGGTGTCCTGGTTACCGGCACGACCTTCGACTCTACCTTGAAGGACCAATAGAAGTTACTCATTCGCCAAATTCGTCGTCTTTATTGCTTTGTAAAGTGTAAATTGTATACGAGAAGCGCGGTTTTACTTTCATGTGTCATTACGTGTATCGCCTTTTATGTACCGTAAACTGTTCTCAGTTCACATTGGATCTTACTCAATCCAATGCTTTTATGATCGCTCACACGTTGACCAACAGGTCTGATACTTGTTGTTTCCGCTAAAAACTCTTGCGATTTTCTCATTGGTCACATTTTGTATATTGGAAAAATAATTGAATCGGAGTTGAAAAATAATAAAAACAAATTAATGCGATCGGTGGATGGCTATTCGAGACAAATAGGCTTTAGATGATCAGTTCAGATGTTTCATTTTATATTCCAGAATGTTGTAAGTTTCATTCCTCGCGTGATTTTATTCTTATTTCGAATAGTTCCGTGACCGTTCCAATTTCAAGAATTAAAATGTCCTGATAAGAATGAAAGTTTCTGTTATTCTAACTGAATAGTTAACTTCTTCATTTATTGCCTCATAATTCATCGACATCATGAGAGTTATCAATACAATGCTGAAATGAGCATAATCCATATGGCTGTCACGTGGACGATAACTACTGATCAAATATTCATTAGATTAAAATATTTTTCTTCACACGATTCTCATGTATACAATTTCGATATCGTACTCCCCACTGTCACATTGATCGTTGTCCCTCAACTCGCAGCGCAGTCTAATGATGCCACTCGTTGTTATCGTTCCATTTTCAACGCCATGAGTGCAGCACTCTTGAGAATCGCTCATGTTCAGGGGGAAAAAGTGAACAGAAAAAAGTAATAATGCGCAGGATTTTCATACCATTTTTCAGAAAAATGTAAAATTTCAATTTCAACTGCTTCTTTCATGTCCATTGTACATTCACAGTCGTATCATACACTTTCATAGTTGCCAACGATTAAATCCCACAATTTCAGATCTGTTACATTATTCTTATGTACTTTTTTTTTCATTCATTCGTTTCTCAGTAACGACAGAAATAATTGAGTGTGGAAGAGCAACAGACACGTGGCGTATCTGTTTCGAATGGAGAGAGAAAAAAAAATGAGAAACGGAAATAAACGTTGGGGAATTTACATTTATGGCAGCCACTACATTAAGAAACATAAATACGGTCAATGATAGCGGCAGGGTCATCACAGGGGCTATCACCACCGCGTTCCCTCGAAGTTAACATTACTCAGTAGAGAGTGTATATACGGTATAATAACTCGTGTCTCTAGTGGATTTGTAAGAGCGCTCTGTATTCAGTTCAGACTTTGCTGTGTTTTTCCTATATATTTTTTTTTTATCTTCGACCAAACTCGGAAAAGGAATGAAAAAACACTCAAAAATAACATGTTTTTATAAAAACACTGAAACATCTGGTCTGGTAGAAAAATAGAGACAGTCATTATTCACAGTTGAAACAGTATAAAAGTTTTCTTCCTCTTTTGTCTGTATTCATTACGGTTACTCAATTTTTTCGCAATTATTCATCACGAAATTTCGCGTGAAAATTTAATAAATAAAATGTTAAATCGAATAGAGAGCGGATGTTAACGGTATGTGAATGAAGGTTGACGGCTCTTGGTTGTCTAGAACCGGAAAAACCAATCTTGATATCACTAACTTGGTACCGAGGCTGACGACGGTGTCGATAGACTTTTCTTTGGGTTCTCTGATAACTGTCAGCGGATCGTGGAGTTGAGTTCTATTCCCTCGTGTCATATTGGATCACAAGTGAGTTCTGTAGGTTCAATTGAAAAGAGGAGAATACGAGTGTAAAATATAGACATTCAGAGAGAGGGAAGATAACCAGTGAGTCTCATTCATCGTTTTTTTTTTTTTTATGTAATGATATGATTGTGTTTGGATATCTGCCAGGAATATCACCTTGACTTCTACATCTACACCAAGAACATAAACATTTAGTTTCTGAAATGTTTCAACATGTCATTGACGATTTCCGGAATTCTTTGATATGTTAAGAAAATTGTGGATTCGTAACAGCTTCATATGACGTTTCCATTTGTATTATTCCTCGTGTAATTTAATATCAGCTAAAAATTTCAAGTGAACTAAACGTATGTGACGAACGTTCATACAAGATGGTGCATGCAGTCAATTTTCATTCATCGTAAATCCATCCAATAAATATTTTCCCTTCACACAATCAGAAAGCACCTATGTATACCAACGAGCAATCTATCCAATAGAACACGTTCAATGAACAACTTATGTATGTGTTTCCGATGCGTAAAGCGCACAAGGGAACGATGTTATGTGAATTTACGTTGGTCTCGATATTAAAACACGAATAAAATTTACGAGCGTTTCGCTGACAGCTGCTTTCCTCGCAGGAAAGCGTCATTTTTCTTTTCTATTTTTCGTTTCGATCCCCTTTGAATATTGGTTACACGGTCTGTTTTACAAATGCGATCAAATTATTGTGAATAAAAAATATTTATTTTTATAAAAAAAGTAAAATTAGTTTAAGGAATTTAATCTTGTCGATTGATGTTTAAAATTGTTTTTGTTTTTTTTTCTGTTTCAGGTGAGTGTTTTTGAAGTAATTCAATGGTTAACTGATGATTTTTTATCAGCACAAGGGTTCGTTGATCTCGATATGATAAAGAAAAAAATATGTAGCTATTCCTCTTTTCTCTTGGATCTTTTCCCTCTTCAATATCCAATTCCGATACATCGCTATCTCGACATTTTGTGGCGTCAATCGTTACGTACAGTGGCTTATCGAGGTACCCAGTAGGAGAATCGATATCACAAGCATGCGCCTGTAAATTCACCATGAATTTCTATATCTATATAAATGTCTACATCCTCCGCTGTCTATGGCCGGTTACCACAATACGTTCATCGATATTACCAATAATTAGATGCAACAACCGTCCATACTTTCTTTGCATAATGTCGGAAAAATTCTCTAATGATTGTACGCGTATTATCTATTTTATTCTTTTTTTATTGGTATGGTCAACTTGATGTTAATCTTCTTAATTATCTCGGATCCATTTCAGTAATCTTCTAATGATAAGAATGTTATTCATGGTTGTATCAATTTGATATTCATGGGTGGTCTTGTGTAAAGCGAAATGGCGACGATGGCGAAACTTATTTCTATTGAACGGTAGGATAAAATGACGCAAAAAAATTAATTTCGTATGAAATTAGAAATTAACGTATTGAATTTCTCTTGCTTCGAAATCCGATAGATTTTTTTTTAAATTGTGCAACTTTCATGATATCAAAAATCAGTTTTATTTCAATCATCCGAATTTCTAGTTGATAGAACTCATGTTATTACTACGATGAATTAATTAACATTGAAGTAGTTATTTCTATTCATGATTGATTGAGTCTCTACAAGTTCTCATTAGTGGTTGATTTCAATGCTTCAAAATTCGAGCCTCATTAGCGACAAAAAAAAATTTAGGGTCAAGGCGCTAACCAAATGCTGAACAAATTACCAATTGATATCAGAGGTCTGATTCCGCAGGTATAATTAATAAATATAAATAGGAATAATACGACAGGGTCGGATTCACACGAATGTTGTGCACGATAACATCTTGGTAAATATCTATTTATGTATATCTACATGACCATTATGAGAAATTAACAAAGACAAAAGGCTTGATAGTGTGTGTATTGCAAAGCCCGGTGGATATTCAAAATAATGTTAATAACTTGTAATTAGTAAAATTGTCGAAGGTCATATGGTGTATAATTGTCGAGTAATATCTCCATCGTGAATCTAATATTCGAAATTTACAAGCATATTTCTCATGGATAGGTTGAACGATAAATTTCGCTAGCTTACGCTCACAGTCTGCAGATAGTTGGTTGGCACGAGAGAAAGATAGGGGGAAAGAGGTTGAGGTTATGAACGCGAATGGGAAGAAGAAAGAGAGAGACATGGAGTAAGAGTATAGTGAAGAGTAGGAAATAGCGTTTATATTGCTTCTACCACTGGCAGATTCACCCTTAGACTCTAAATTCAAATTCGAGTTTTGTGGTCGTCTCGGCATTCAACCGGGAATTCACGTCCCGTCGAGTGGGCGAAGTAGAAACCGCGTGTTGGGTATTTATGTGCTTTTGAACTATACGTATACACATACAACGATATGAATTTGTTGATCGTTCAAACGTGAAGATTGTTATAATGCAATTGTGATGCCACATTTGTAATTTCAATGTTGATGGTAAACATTTCCATCATTGTGTCATAGTCAGTGACTATTATACTGAAGTTTAATGTAATTGCTTTGACAAGGACATTGAATTAGTGCATTTGGTTATTCGGTTGCAGGTCAAATTTACCGTCAAATTCCAATGCCATAACTACTTGTATTGTTTATTTTAGTCGTCTGTTTTAGTATTATTCACTTCATTAACGACGGATGAATTATCAAAATTTAACAGACGTTTTAACCACTTTTTTTTTTACCTTGGAGATTTGATAGAGGGAAAAATGTGGAAGTTACAGTGAAAATGATTGCACGACTGGTATAGATTCAGTGAAGAGGAAATTTCTTGGTTCCGATATTGCTAATGTAATAACGATAATGTGAAATTTACATTAAAATTGAGCTTCGGCGCGGGCTCGTACGATAATCTTCGAGGTCGTTATAGCGGCCCGTAGTGAATTTTTAAATAAACTCAAACACCCAGAGAATCAAAAGATTCATTCATAACGATTTTTATGATACTGTAAAACACATCCTGAGATATAGAGTTTCTATACTCACACGGATTCTTGACTTCCAATACGGGCTGTTTCCGACTCCCCACTACCACGCCTTCGTGACTTCTCCAGATTTTCTCCAAAACATCTGAGAATGTGGGAGAAGATCAAGAGTCTATTGTTAGTAGACCAGTTCTATTCCGGAATTATTAAGCATATACGAAAAATCTTTTTTCTCTTCTCTTTACAAAAAATAATATTTCCATAATAAATTATATCAAGCATCATCGTATCAAAAATGTTTTTCACCACTTTGTGTGATGACAGAACTAGCGTGGTATGCAATTCTTTGAAGTATTTCATCTATTTTCTCTTCCTTTCTTCTTGGATTTTTTCATTGTGAATGTTTCTGTTGGTTCATCCATCTCGTGCTTGGCAGGTAAAACATTCTCCATCCTGACCTTCATTCTATAGAGCAGTTGTAAACATATATACAGACACATAGCTATATACCTGGAATCTGCTGTTCTCTCGAACCCAACCATCGTTGTTGAGACTGTTATTATAATTCCAGACGATGCAAATTAAATTGTGAACCGTTAATCAAAATGTCGGGTATTTTTTTATTTTGGTTTTCATTACTTCACTCATGAATAGGTCTCAATGTTTTTGCAAATTTTTATTATGCATCAGTTTGATTGACACGTTTCGATGCATGTTGAATATATTGAATTCATCAGTTTTATAAATTGAATTGAATGAAGTTTGTGGAAAGATCTGTTCGCATGCTGGATCTTTTTCGTTTCTCTCATATTCTGTAGTTGCATTTCACATGCGTATGTATCACGTGATTTGTTATATGTGAGGGAGAAACCAGTCCGTTGAGATTCGAGGGCGTTTGGGGCCTCAGGGTTTACGAATATATGGTCTGACCTTCTTTAATAAATCTCCCTTCCGAGAAAAACAATTGATGTTATAGGAAATAATATGTAGTGAGAGATTACTTGACTAATTTATTTGTTCAATTTCAACTTTAATGTATTTTTATTTTATTTATTTGGGTTTGTTGTCGACAAGTATAAATAGTCGGATTGAACTTTTTTATGCAATTCGATGAAATACTCAATCGATGCTGACATTATTGGAGGCTGTCTGTAAATGCAAACAAAGAGAATGGTCAATAAAATGATACTGTCGGACAGTCAAAGGGATTTCAATGTTTTTTCTTCTTTTTTCTATTGATGAAACTACTCGAGTCAAACTGGTAGAGACAATGCGTGACATAGAAAAAAAAATAATCAGAGCTTTTGTCGTTTTTCTTCCCCCATTCTCTTTTTATTGATGTCTTGTTTAACTAACCCCTCTTTAACACATCGACCAATACAGACAAAATTTTTGTGAAAATTACGTGAATATTTAAGTAACGACAAGGGCAATTTCTTTGGTGTGATGGAAATTCTACTCTGACGTTGAAAAAAAAAGTTGGGTGAAATATAGAAAAATATTTTTTATTTCGTCGATGTCTCGTTTCATTGAACCCCAATATTTTTCTTGCTCCCATTTTTATTTCATGCGCTACCTTACTCCAGACACGATTCTCTTCTCTCGCCTTCCATACTCATCTTCCAAATCTGTACCAACGATTTTTTGTTGGAGCTTTTGGCTACACGCCAAATTGGCGATTCGTCCACCACATTCGTGGGAATAAGTTGGGGAAGACCATTCTTTTTCTTCTTATTCTTCTTCTTTCACTCTCTCTCCCGCTCGTTTTAGTTCCCTCAAATTAAAAAAAGCAAAAACGCTTTTGTTGAGTGCACCTAAATCTGTGGTCATATTATATACTCGATATCATATGATCTTCTGAAATATGACCAAGTTTTTTTTTCCATTCTGACACTCTTTGCATCAGGAGAAAGTGGGACAATGCACTTGAAACCCTTCACAATATATGGAATCACCATAGTGGGTATTTTACGTTTGAGGTATTCATGTTTCGAATCTATTTCAGTTTGCCATTGAACAGGAGGAATTGTACTGAAGAATACAGTCGCTCGTCATGAGTCTACATTATGCATTTCATATTGTAATATTTGAAAAAAAACTAAACACACCAATATGTTGCCAACAAGACATGGAAAAATATCCAAATCTTAACTGCTTTACTTCCCTAACTATCTCATCCACATTTGTCATACAAACGATGAATGCTTGAGAAATTTGTACGTTTCAATATTCTGTAGAGTTTGTGAAATTCATGGGTCATTAAAGACATCTTGGTTCGGGTGCGGAAACGTTGGATGCAAAGTGGTACTCAAAATTTGAATTAATCTTCATTTTTTTATTTGCACTCAGGATTGGTTTCCATCTGAATATGATTTAATATGTGTAATATACTAACTTTAACGACATCAGCAGCTGCGATGTGTCGTCTCTGGGAACATTTTTCGTTTAATCTGTCCGCATCTGTCGAGATCCAATGGTGCACTACCGACACGAACGAAAGAAAAAAAAAATGAGGGTAGAAAATAAAAAACTGGAAGAATTCTTGAAGTTTCTATACAAGAAAAGCGATTCAGGGTGATGAAAAAATTATTTCCTACTGGCGAGGACTCAACGAATGATTTAACAACATAAAGTTAGTCACATATGCAAGGCAGTCTGTGCGAGAATAAGATGTAGAGTTTGAGTGCGCATGTCTTTTACATACTACATCAGGACCTTCAAATGATATTTGCAAGGCAGTGGAAGAACGGATGGATGTGCACGTTGGTGCTCACGATAATTCTCTCAGGTGTTGAAGATGCGACGTATTCGTAGTTACAATAAATTATTCAAATGATCTATGGCGTCCGTTTGCGAATACCCAGACGGAGGAAATCGTAGATAAAAAGAAAATAGAGAATGGACAGAGGAAGGAAATGCAAAGTATAAAATAATAAAAATAAATAAAATGATACAAAATAGAAGGAGTGAAAATGCAAAGAGAAAAACATTGGTTATGCATCTTGAGCTTCTTCAACATTGAACTCGCATGAAATTGTAATTTCTTTGAAGCCCTGGGAGATTTCAAGTGTATCGTACAGTCGATTTATTTTATTGACTGCTCGGGTGTGAATAGAGAGTTGCCATATGCGCCGACCTGCAATTCGTATAAAGGAAATGCGAAATGAGACAGAAAAAAAACGAAGATTCATCGTGTGTGAGAGATAGAATTTTTTGAAACATATGGAATATTTGTAGCAGCGTCTGTATATTTTCTTCCATTTTCTCATGTGGTTTTATTCACACGTTAAACACTGTTTACTTTGTACACATTTCGTTATATATGTATGTATGTGTATGTGTATTAAAGTTTTAAATTAACACTGTTTTCCGTTTGCACGTTTGAGACAAAATACTTCTCGTCTTTTCTATTTTCGACATGGAAAATAAGTGTGAAACTGAATAATAAAAGTACAATTATTTTTTTTTGTGGAATGAATTCCGATCAAGACGATGACAATTGACTGTTCTAATATGAACGAGGACATTTAAAATCAATTTTTTATGCATTTATTCAACAGATATCACGAATGTATTCAGAATATTTTCAACACATGACAATGAGAACTCGTCAGTTGTAACGTCTTTAATGGAGAGAAATGTGAGAACATTGTGTTGAAACTTTTAGAAAAGCGAATATTGTGAAAAAAACTATTTGAGATTATGCGTTTGTTATTTGATGTAATATTTGGATATGTCAATGTCATTTTCTATCATGGCTGTTGTCATTCTACACAAAAATAACTCATCATTGTCGATGAAGTAATAGAAATGATATGATTTCGGATATTGGTAAATAATTTATTATGACTCATCCGACAAATCATTTCATTGTAAACATTTATAGAGCCCGATCGATTGTAATGTATGATGAACGACAAGCCATCATCACACAGTTCATATCAACATTCGAATTGATGTTATACGACAGGAAATTATGCGTACCTAATGGAGAAAAAGATGTAAATCATCGTGACTTCATTATTCGGAAATGGACGTTACATTCTGGTGATAATTAAGTGACAAAATGAAGTTTTGAACATAGCGAATTGAATTGGATATAAAATGTAACAAAAATAGTTGTATTGATGACCGATGTGACCTTTGTCATACAATATTGTGAGCTGTTCGAGTATGCGGTTACGTTTTATCTCTTTTGTAGTCGCGTGAACACTTTGCGACACCGGAAACCCATAAACTGCTCAA
This sequence comes from Meteorus sp. PSUC_FEM 10030008, assembly GCA_018881525.1. NCBI lineage: Eukaryota > Metazoa > Arthropoda > Insecta > Hymenoptera > Braconidae > Meteorus > Meteorus sp. PSUC_FEM 10030008. The sequence continues at coordinate 48,411 of JABMBR010005772.1, forward strand.
GCTTCATAGTGACAAGATATGTCGGCTCTAATGAAAGCTTCGATTGTGTCATCTCGATACTTCTCATTGTATAATTAACAGATTTAGTCACGAAATGAAAATTCAAAGTGAAATAAAACAATTGACGCGATGGAAAAAAATATTTTCATGTGATTGAAAGTATAAAACTTGAGATGAATGCAATTAGTTTGGAATTGAAATAGTTTGACTTCACCCCTCGCCACGTTGTATTGCCTTCAATAGCGTGTGGAAGTTACTCAAGGTCGCTAACAAAGCTAATTGGGCGTAACGACTCCGTTGTATGGTTACGCATACACACTCATATAAACTCTGTCTATGTTCCGTTTGCGTTCTTCTTCATGTTTGATAGATTTCAGTTTGGATACCAGAATGGGGTGATTGTGACTGTTTTTTTTTTATCATTTTCTTTCTCCACATTCTGAAGAAAAACAAGACAGACCATTGTCCTAGATGTATTTGTATGTCTGCGCGCAGGCAGTTTATATCTATGCACATCTTTTCATCAAAATGTTGCAAAACTTTTTTCATCTTACACCGCCCTGTTTACCCATCTGGATTTATATTTTATCTGGGTCATAATATTCCTCTTTCATTATCATTCAATGAATTCTTGTAAATGGAAAACAAGAGAAATGAGAATGTCGCAATTGATGATAGTCTGGCTACTTCTTTTATATTTTGATTTCAGTTGTAGATATCAAGCGGTCTTGTTGATAAAATACAACGAAAAAAATTTGCGAACAAATTGGTGATAATTGCAAATATAATTTGAACTTAACAGCGTTTGATTCAGAATGTCGGATAAACTGAATGTCGTTCAGAGATTGAAATATTTCATGAGTCGTGATACACAGCGAGAAACAATGCACAGTGAGAGCGGCCATTTTCCATACGAGCAAGTGACGAATTACGCTCAATTAAGCCCACATAAACTATATATATTCTAAATGTCTCATCGTTGCATCCTCCATCTGTTCTCGTATCTCACATGCGCGTCGATTCACGCCACTGTGCGATCGCTCACCGGCCGCTGGGTGGCGTTGATGGTTTTTGATTGGCCGGAAGTGACGTCACGGCTCGCATCGCTCAACTCTCATGCTTTTCTCGTTGTGTTGTGCCACGCACTGCTGAAGTTTATATTCAAGCAATACACCACTGCCACACACACTACGTGTAATACATAAAGCACATTTCATTCTCTCTTGTGTAGTTTATTTATTCTGAAAAAAAAGGAGAAAAATAAATAAATATATAACTAGTAATTAGTTGGGATCTGAACAGTGTTTCTGAGTTGAATATTCTCTTTTCGCCTGTTCTCCCATATTTTTCACGGTCGCTTGACACGTTGCATTGTGATATTCGGTGTAAAAAAAAAAGACAAAAATAAATTTTAATTTCTTGCTTATTCATTATTATTATTTTTGTTATCATTATATGGTAGGCGAGATGAGAATGGCTGTTTGGCGGTACACAGAGGGGGAGCGCCCTCGGGTTCTTTGTATACGTTGAGAATATGGCGCTGTGCCAAAATATCGTCCCTGCTCTCGCGCCTAAGGCGGATCTATCCCCGTTCTGCACTGAGTATGATGTATAATACTAACTTAAGCGCAAAAACCAGTCCCTAAACAGCTGACAGTGCTACTGTCAGTTCCAAAACCATTTATATGAAATTGTTTCGAAGAATGTAAACTGAAAACAGTATTTTTTTTTTGGTGTACAATTTTTTGTTTCACTCTGCGAAAATGACTATGTTCACGCTATATCGGTGAGGCAATTGTACAGACTGGCTTCAACAACTGAAGTGGACTGATCTCGTTCTCTTTCTCTATTTTATTTTTTTTTTCCTGTTTTGTTCATTTGTATCCTCTTTACCTTTGTTGATTTTTTTTTTAACGTGTTTTCGTTGTTTTGGTGTAATTAGAACGTAGCGAAACGCTCGACTATTACACTCTGGTCCAGCCCACGAATCCCGATGAGTCGTCCCTTTGCACAGGCACAAAGAGCAGACCAGACCGGTTAGCAGCGCATTATGCGCACCCTCTCGTCCTCCCTTTTGACTATATCTCTCTCGGGACACGACCCATGTAGGCATTTATATATGTATATGTGTTTTACCATGGGATCCCAGAGGCGATGCGTTTTAGCTTTTGAATGGGGGCGAGTAACAATGCACAACAGTGTTTCTCATTTCTTTCTATATCCATTTTTTTTCTTTTATTTATTCATTCCTTGTCCGGTAATATAATGGTAATGCGGAAATATTATCATTCACGTAATTGTACATGGGATACATTTTTATAGCAATATAGTATCCGGAATAGCGAGAAAGGAGAATGAAATTGGATTTGAAAAGCGTACGGGGATAAAAGTTGTATTTCTTTTCGTTTCTTTTGATTTCATTTTTATTCTTCATTTTCTCACAGTGAATTGGCAATGGAATCGACTGACCGTTATGTAGATTGTATTCATGAAGAGAATCTGTTGAGTCAGTCGCAAAATTTCCAACCCCCGCGGTTTACTGATTTTCATATAGCACATGTGGTATGAAGTTTCAATTATTGTTACTGCACCATTGATGAATTATTGTTCTGTTTTGTATGTATTAATATTCGTTTGCATTTCATTGTGTTTATAGTTACTGGTCAATGTAGAATCGTGTTATTACATTGGACATTGGGTGGAAAGGAAGAATGATGAATTGAGATAAAAAAAATTATGTTTAATTCATGGTTGTAAATAAGCGGTTTAATTTTGTGTTGTACAACTACTTTTCTTTTTTCATCTCACGCTGGGATTAATTGTAGCGGTCGATTTGCAAACCGAGTTTTTCGCTATTGTGCCACTTACGAGCTGGTACACAGATAGGCCACACGGCGTGTGGGTAACGGGGGTAAAACCGCGCACGGCGTAACAAGCGCACATAAAGGCTAGTACACACGAACACAGATCGTAATACACATGAGATTTTTTTTTTCTTCTTCCTCTTTATTTTTTCTCTGCTCATGTATATCGTGCAACACGCAGAGTCAATGACACATCAGTGGAAATTTTTGAGTAATATCCATGCAGAATTCTTATTTTCATGTTCATATGTGTCCATAAACCGCAAATTGATTCCCTCGTCAAGTTTTATGTTTCATAAAATGCTATTATCGCTATTATGTAGAGTTGATGGAGAAAGAAGAATTGGATAATGATGAGATGACGAAGCCCTTTAGGATCGGATTTTTATCATCAATACATATTGTTGAGTTTCGTCTTGGTAGCTTTTCGTTGTCGCAAGGTTTGCGGTGGTTGAATGAGTTCTATTCATCTCGCTTCTTTTGGCTCTATTAAATACTCACGGATTTCCTCTCGGCTCAATTCACAGAATGAAAATCCATCCAAGTTTTCTCATTATCCACGGACGGAGAGCGCAAAAAAAAATTGTGCAAAGTTGTGTGGCGATGGTGAGAGCAAGGGAAAAGAAACTGAAAAAAAAGGAAGGAAAAAGAATTCGGTTATTTAATATAAAGGTGGTCGATGCGAGATGAAGTCTTTAACACTCTTGGCACGCTTCTGGTATACGCGTATAACCTCGGCTTTCTGTTCCTCACTTTTTTCATCTGGAACTCCACGATGAGGGTTGAATTAGTTCTCATCAATTCTTATAACTATATTGTTGTGTACACCTCTGGGTAGACTTTCGCAAAGTTGTTCGCAGCGTCTCACTATTTCTTATTAAATTGCGTTTCTCTGCTTAACCGACGTCTTGGGAGCTATCGTAAATAGTTAATTATCGAGACAAAGTCGTGAAAGTGGTAGAAGTGAATGGGAAAGACGGGAGAAGTGAGAAAGATGAAACAGCATAAGAACATCCGTCGAAATGGTTAGTGAAATAGAAATGAAGAGAACGGGGTGAAAGTTTGTGCAGAGTATAGTAAAATTATCGCATGGGGATGACGATGGACTTTACCCTTTCAGGGAATTAAAGACGAGCTTGGAGACGACTCATTACTACTATTATTGCAATTTCAAAATCTCGCCTCTAACATCTTTCCATAAATGACCGACGTGTTCGACAAACTTTCCGTCATTCTTATGAGATAATGAATATTCGTTATTGTAATTGTCCCATTAAATTTTATCGGTTCACTTCTGTTTATTCCATTCGTGTTACGAACTCGCTTGGTTAGTCGGATATTTCTAGTAAACTCACATTGTATCGGAAATGTGGCAGCATTCATCACGAGTGTTCAGAATGCAAGACCGTTCACGGAAATTAGCTATTTAGATTACGAATTGAAATAATGACGAGAGATGCCACAAGATTTTATTTTTACTGTTTATGAATTTCATTGTTATTGGTTATTAAATATTTATCATTAAAAACCCATGAGACATGAAGAAAATGATGATTGTCATGAGGAATGAATTGATGTAACAACTTCTGATACAATACCACCATGATATTATAAATATTATGGTGTAGGATGATCATGATTGGTATGTTGAACAAGACTCCCCTATATTCTGAGATGAATCAGGATCATGTGATGTTTGTCAATAGCTTCTCGGCTAATGGTATTTAGATAACCACTGCAAATGGTATGAACCATTAAAACTGATTGATTACAATGGTTATTGTAAATTTTTTTTTCAGTGCGTGTTCGGAATATGAATCATAATAAAATCGTCGATGGCTATTGAACAGCATACAACAGACGGTACTAAATTAATTATTGGGGGCAAGCCATTATTTATTCAATAATAGTATCGAAACAAAATTCCTATGTGTATTGATCGACGCGTAAATATTTTTTTATGCATCAAAACAATATTTGAACTACCACAAAAAATAATTGATGAAAACAAATATCACGAATGAATATCTGGAGTTGCAATCCATGTGAAATAATAATTGTATCATTTCATTTTTTTTTGTATCATCTGGAATTATTTTTGATACCAAGTTTAGAATAAATTAAGTTTTGAACATTTGATATTGATAAATTGTTCATCTATTGACATATTCTCGTTTGGCTGTTCTAATAAATCAGTTTTCCAATTTTAGCAATTTTAGCAATGACTTATGAATTTATACTGTTTCCAATCACAACACTGACAGATGTTTCACATTTTAACTCAGTTTTTAATAAGCCCTCAGCTAGTTTGACGATATATGTCATGTGCTTTGACAAACGGAGCGCAAAACTCGTCAGACTCGCTTCAAAGTGACAATGTACAGTGGTGAATTCCAAATGTGAACATAGTAAGGTGAATTGAGGAGTGACACGGTGCCGCAAGTTGAGAGAGGAAGGTTGGTTCCTGTGCAAGTGAGACTTGTCTGGGCTGGGTGTTAGGCCATCCATTAATACGAATTAGGAAATTTAGCTTGAGGCAGTGGCGACGCGAACGCGATAACTACTCAGTAGACGAAGATGAACGATACCGAATGCAATCGTAGTCGCGATGGGGTTGGTAGGAAGAGTGGGTAGACGACATGGGCTTACCTGCACACTGACTCCCTAGTTTAACCCAACGGGACGTAGACGCCATTAATTTAATTCTCAGCAGCCTCCAGAATTTCATCCTCCGGCAATTTTGGGACATACCTGCGAGAATTTTCCTGCCTGACAATCACTCGTTTTCTATTCATCTTCACTGCTGTCGAATTATACCGTTAACGCGGGCGCGCTTCTATCTGCGAAACAAATTTTGTTAGATTAATCGTGTAAATTAATATGCCATGTTGCAATCAATGTATTCACTGCATCAGCTCTATGAAATATTGTAGGATAAGATTATCACGTGAGGGGATGCATAAATCCTTGTACGACAATTAAGGGATATTTTATGAATTTAAAGATCAAAAGTTTGCAGCTAGCATCGTCATCGATGTTAATATCAATCTGGTTTCAATTGTGCAAACAGATAAAATTCGGCTTTGATCCATTTCATTTCTTATTAAGAGGATGGCCATCATTTTAGTTTTACATATTCATCAGTTTTCTCAAGTAACAATTCTGGATGAATATACGTACGAAGATATCGCAAGTTCAGATTGTATTTGGAGTTGGGGAAAATATTTCCGATGAAGATTCCGATCTTCTTTCAAATGAGAACAGATACTGATGCACAAGCAGAGTTCAAGAAGCCCCAGTTGCTCTTGCTGTACCGGATCAACTTAGAATATAAGAGCTGAATCCCCTCACGAAATTCGATGGTGAAGTAATGCGGCCGATGGAAACCATGCGTGGTTTTGCTCTTCTCAGATTGCTACCTTCCTTCCGCTCAAATTTTATTTCGCATAACTTTCCAGAGCATTCAACTGGAACTAACATCTCTTTATTTCTTTTTCTCCATCATTTTTGCATAACTAACCGTCCAGTTGTGTAATGATCTTGAAGGAGCGGGCGAGTGTATTTCATCCTGTTACAACACTTTCATCGTGTTTGCTATTTACGTAATTTTTTGGTCTAATTATACGTAAGAATTATTCAGTTCTCGCCTCGTTTCATACTCACACCTCTCAACTCAAATGCAATGTTGAAGATAATGACGAGGAAAGTAAAGGAGAATGAAGAAATGATGGTTGAAGTAGTTTTCACACCACCTCCTCATTCTTAAGGATCCTCGTTGTAAGTCCTGTATTCAAACCACGCGTATTCTTAGTATGATTATAGTCTCTTTTATGGCAATGGAAAGGAAGTGAGTGCAGAAAAATGGCTAGTGAATGTATCTGACACTTCATTCAGAGCTAGAGTGCGTCAGAACTGTAGCTAAAAAATTTCTCTAAATTAAAATTCGAATAATAAAAACTGATAATATTTTTCTTCTCCCTTGTCATTTTCCATCGTCTGATTGATTTGCATTTATTTTCAACAATATCATATAAACGGTTTCTTTTTTTTTTTTTCCATATGATAATTAGACGGAATGTTTCATCACAGTTTTCCGACACATTTTTATCACCACGTTGATGAATTACTTCCGTATCTCGTTATATACTCACTCAATTGTCGATTATCTTAAACTTGATTAACAATTCGTAGGGAATTAACTATCTGACAACAAGAACTTATCTCAGTATCTATTATACACCTCCGTTTAATCTTTTACACCACATTTAGAGCTATTGTACCATTATAACATTCTTCTGTTGTAAACGATGCAAATGTGGAGTATGAACGGGAACTTGGAAAGAATGAATGCTTGAAATTAGTTGTTGAGTAAGAGGTTCGTATTATATTTTAGAGCGATGGTACTCCACTTTGATATCCACACTCCGCATAATTTTCTCTCTTTAAATATCACACACACACCTCTGTATTCCCGTATTGCTTCATTCGTGTTTCTAAAGACGTTCAACTTCAATTCGTCTTATTGCATCAACTAATTACACTTGGAAAATTAATTCGTGCACGTTATGCTGGAATCCTGTTTGAAAATCACTTGGATTAATTTGATATGGATGTTTAAATCAGACTACTGTGCTGTAATTGAATAATTTCCAATATTGGTGCACCGAAATAGCTGATTATTGCTGGTGGTTGTAACTAGAATTTATTGGGAATATTCTAGTTCGTGGAAATAGATAGTCAATGTCACCAATATTACATTTATAGTCGTATATTAACTCTGAACGATAATTATCTTTGGGTATTATCTACTTCAAGTGGTTTACAGGGGCTGATAGCACTTGAGTTGAATGTTGTAAGGTGAACGAATACAGAAGGGTTGCGAAGGTGAAATGCCGCAGGGGGTCCGTGACTGCAACGCTGCATGTCGCCGTTTATCGAGGGACCGATTTAGAATGTACAGAGAATCGCAAGGGTGTAGATTAAAGAAGCCGATGGGTATTCGTTATGATTCTGTACATTTCCTGCTTCTGCTACTGCCTTGGTCGACCCTCATTTCAGGATGAAAAGTGAGAATGTATATTCGTGACGGGATAAAATGGGCTACATTACTACATGCTCTGAAGTGAAACACCCTATTTCGTATTCCAGCGAGCAGCGTAGTGAGATTTTTTCCCATCAGCAGCCGCAGGTTTCTTCAGGCAATGGCGAGTTGCCAAACGTTCTGGTTCCATGCCTAACGGCAAAAACAAAATTTTTCTATCAAAAATTGGCAGAGGCCTGTGCAGACTCGGTTCGAGCTCTTTGGGATGTCGATCCATTATATTTTCACAGGCTATCGGGGACTTCCAAGAAATGCTTCCAGGATTTTCATATTTATTTCTCATGTTTTTTCTCTTTAACTTATATTCACATGAGCTCTCGGAATATTTCATTCATATTGAAGTCTTTTTCAAATGTCTGAAATTATTTATGCTACAGTGCATGCATAAATGTATGAAGTGAATACAAGAGAAGAATGATGCCAAATTGAAATATATTATTTCATAGAAGTGGATTTGACACGTGACATGTAGTTGATGGTGATGTGGTAATATTCAACAATGTGTATTGATTCTTATTTCGTTAGAGATCCATAAGGGTAAATTTCGAACCTATCGCGAAATTTACCATTCCTCTATTCCATGACATAATAATTCAGGAAATATTAAATTAAACTGTCAGTGTCAGTCATGATAAAATATCGTCATATGAGTTGGTTGTATAATGTTTTCAACTCTGAATTGGTTAAAAGGAATTATTCAAATTCTAACGAATTTCATTGTTGCCCGATAGACAATTTATTCATTGATTGTAATGTCATCATTTCTTTTTTGGAACAATTACGTTTTTCTCTTCATTCTGTTGGTAAACGTAGTGATGCTTTTGCGATAGAAAATATATATCGGGGAAAGTTGATGAAAATTACATTTGGTTCGTATGTATTCATCCAATGAACGTAGAAACTGGACGTATCATATAATGTGATGTCATTTATGCAACATTGATGAATTTCACTTTTCATAATAATCGTTCTCAACATGGATGGTCAATCAGTGTTTGAAAATATCGATGACAATGAAGATGGCCCCACTTGACTTATGAATTTCATCATCAATTCCAATGTATGAAATGAACCTTTTCAATATTCGTTAAACTATCTCATCAACGAATCCTTTTGTGTGCATTAATACAACAAATGTATTCAAAATTAAGACAAATTTGTTGATGATCTGGTTTTGTCTTACAGCACGTGGTGCAGACAGGGATGGCTGCGCCTTACGGTGGGGGTGTCTTTCCGCCTCCTGTGAACGGGGTGACTGGGGTTGTAGGGGCAACCGGTGGTGCTGGCGAGGTTAAACCACCCCCACCTGTACCAGTCAAAGAGGAAACTGCGGGAAATCAGCAGCAACCAACCGCAGGTGGACCCCAAGTACAGTCAACACAAGTTGTGCCACATCAAACTACCCCTGGGACTCCAGCTGCCACAAGTTTCAGCCCACCACCTCCACCGAATGGTGTAGATCAGCAAGCAATCGTGAGTAAACATATGCATATATGTATACTTGGGAAATTAGTTTTATTACAATATTATCTTATGGAAAAATGATAATTCAGTCATGAGATTCATTTGGTTGGATGATATTTTAGAAGGGAAATAGCAAGTATGGTAGGTCTGGTACTTGCATACTGATGAATTATACATTGGATTTCCATCTCATTCTACATCCATATATTATAGGAATACATATTTGTTATATACTGTGAAAATCCATGGCGAGTATAAATACACTATGCTAATTCACACGGTTCAGATATGCATGTTAAATGAATTTTACGCCAAACAAGTGAGTAAAAATGCATACATTGAAATATTGTGTATGAGGGTCATGAAATAGTGGTGGTAACCAGCGACCTGGATGTTACAAGACGACTAGTGGTACCAAATGGAAGTGAAGTGGGCGTGGTTGACAGAATCAGTTTTATCTCCGAGAATGAAGGGCCACTCGCAACTCTATGAATTCATTTTTAATTGTGAATTCAATGAGGATTCATATCTTGATCTCATTTTTTTTTCATTTTATCCAATTGAATTTTCAGTCATCTCTGTTGACTCGTATTATCTATCTTATTCATAACCACTCTTTGTTGAGTATTTGTGTGGTAGTTACATTGCGACTGATGAGCCCACGGAGAATATGAATAAAAAAAGCAGAATGACAAAAAGTGTCGTAGAGTTTGATGTCATTTTCTTCCCTCTCAATCTCAAAAGATAGCAATAACATGAAGAGTGTGAGTGTGAGGAAGAAATGCTTGCTGTACACGTACTCATCGTAGAACATTTTCGTGTTTCTCATTCTAACCACGTAACGCCATAGAAACACTCGTCGTGTTGTTGCTCGCTATATGGGACGACCAACATGACATATAAGATGGGTGTAGCATGAAACAAAAAAATTTGCTCGCGGATAGGTAGAGGAAAAAACGAATGGGAAAAAAAAATTGAGAGAATGTGAGCTGCAGGATGAAGTAAGAGAGGGTGTTGAAAGTCATGGTGATAAATATTTGACGACGCAATCAGCGTATTCCCTTGAGGGTGTATAACCACAATTTTTTAGGAACGTATACATCCTTGCGGTATTGTGGATTTTAATAAAATGCTTTATAGTCGAAATACTGATGGTCATATTCTTCTGCTTACGGGTGTTTGGAAATCGTTAGTAGTTATTTGCAAAAGAAAAGAAAAGAAAATTCAACATTATATCCAGCCGTGGGTTTGGGTTCTCTTCGTTCTTTTGCCTCTTCACTCATCACGAAGTTTTTCATTGGTTCACAGTGGGATTTGCAATTGTGATTATGGCTCCAGGCACTCGTGAAATTTACATCATAGTTTATTTATTTATTTTCCTCTTTCGTTATCGTGAATAAAACTCAGTCTGAATCCATAACCTCACTCTTCCTTCCGCTCTTCGCGATTGAATATTTAATTCAATTGATGTGCCGAGCTGTTTCTATCTACCTATACTGCTGGGATCTGATATTCCCTCTTCGTTGCTATATAGAATTTTCTACCATCCCACCAGGCTTCTATGCTTTTCCACTATCCCTCTCTTCCTCTTTTTTTATTTCTACTTCATGATTTCAGGTGGAATAATTTCGCTTATTATGTAATTATAACTTCCAGACCAGGTTTCACAAAATTTATGGAATATTATTGCCGGTGAACAAAACTTTGAACAAATTCTCGAATTATCCAATGTACTATAATAATTCACCGTAACATTCTGAGCAATTGCTCATTTTTTTTTTTTTCATCCTCATGTTTCTCAATTTACTATTCCAGTCACTATTCATGTCCTACATTCTGCTAATCCCACAAATTTTCTTTTTTCTCGGTGAGTAAATCCCAAAATGCTCGTTTTTTCTCTCACGATCTATTCGCTTTAAAAAATGTTTTTAGGTTTCTCAAGGATTTAGGAAAAAAAAAAGTGGAAAAGTAAGGAGATCACCAGGAAATAATTCGAACAACCTCGGTATTTTTTCCTCTCTTGATTTCGCGTTCACAAAAAGTCTATTCCAATCCTTCTTTCCTCCTTTTCTTCCTTTTTTTTCAATTAGTTATTCACGATTTACAAGGATTCATTGAGAGTAGTGGAAGAAAAGAAGATATGGGAATAGAAGTGAGAGGAATCAAAAGAAAACATAGGTACGAAGACATTGAGGGAGTGGAAAACGAATGAAGGAATGAGGACTTGAATACGTAAACCGATATTGCCGTGAATGTTCATATAAGCTCCTTGAGTGTATGTATTTCTGTACATCGTTGGCTATTGTATGCTATTCGTGCCTCGTGAAGGCAGGCAAATTCTCCTTAGAAGTGATCGGAAACGAGACAACTACGTTAGAATATCAAACAGGACGTTGATACTTTTCGCTTTATGCTGTCTGAATATTAAGCTACTTCGATTGATGATCGTCACTTGATTTACCACGTCATTGACTGAGTGACGGATGGATTAATATCAACTAGTGAATTCAGAATGGTGGGTATTCGAGTCAACTGTTAGCAATTTCATTATTCGAATTCCACTGTGGTGCACTAGTGGATGGACCTATTGAATTTCATCTGTATGGACGGTGATGCCATGAATAATCCAATGGAACTATAAGCAGCTGAGCAGTTGATCAGTTCAATACAAATGCCCACAAATGGATGCATGACCAATCAGAAATGTCAGCATTACATCAATGATGTTACTATGTTTGGTGTTTTACAATCTAATAATGTGTTTGTTCGTCATTTCATTGATTATTCATATTTTCTAATCAATCTAAGTAAACTGGAGCTGTTGTCAACGAACACGTCGAGAATATCACTATAGTTGACTATTTTTGTTGCTATAACTACGCTGGAAGTTGATATTTTCAACACTCAGAATGTTCTCCGTCTCTAGGGAGGAAATTTCTGAAAACAATCTCTGTAAGTTTCGACAGGATCGGGTGAATGTTGCAAAGGAGAATTGAATTTTCTTACACGACAACTTAGAGAGTAGAGTCATTTCTCTTTCTAATTTCCTGTCGATTACATCATTCTTCATCTATACCAACAAACTTCATAACTTCGACTTTATTTCTCTGAGTAGTCCATTGACAGCAATTATCTCATTGACATCCATCGGAGAGTGGTAATGAGCACGTTTAACAAGTGGAAAGATGGTTTTCATCACACTTAGATAATTCGTATCATGCTCTACTTATGAATTGGAGGATTAATTTATGATAAAGGGTTTTTTTCATGGTCAGTGATAGTCTTTGTGTTGTGTAGTGAAAGAAATGAAGAGATTCATCCTCTTTGCGTGTGGGTGAATAAAATGAATCTTAATTGAATGAAACAAGCAACGAGAGAGTAGATAATTGACGAATAATTATAAATGTCATTCTGTCTAATTGTCTGTATATAATTATTTCATGCCGCAAAGTGCCGAGAAACTCTGGCAGGATTTCTGAATGAGAAATTCAGTGGCGTTTATAATTTACAACAATCGTATCCCATTTGTTTCTCACCTATATTCTTGAACTTCTTGAATATCTAAAACCATGCTCTGGAACTCTCATGATGTGGGTTTATTCAATTTTATGAAAAAAGAAGTTTATTCGAGAAGCCATTCTGAAATGTGTCAGCCAACTCTAAATTGCTGCAGTGCATTATTCAACGTCTAGTATTTCTTCTCAAATAATATTGAAAGCCGAATGATTTTATAAGTTGATATTGGCGAAATTGTCATCTGTTTGTATTTTGGTTTGGATGTGCAAAGTAAGATTGATGGAGGGAGTTAGTTCATTGTTTATTGTCAGCATTGTTGATCAATTGAATGTGTCGAAATCTAGACTGTATAAAGTTACAGTGCACCTTAATGTATTAATAATTTCTATGAATACATTTGCGTGATTGATTCGTGTTATTTTTGTTTGTCTGTTTCTATCACCAACTGTTTCTCATTTCTGTTCATTTCTCAATGTTTCGGTGGAGCAGTCGGAGGTATTTCAAGCAGCGGTGGCTGCGGCGGCGGCAGCAGCAGCAAATAACGGAGGTCAGCAACCAACACCGACCTCAGGTGGAACAGAAACAAGCCCGGAGGGTGGTGTTGAAGGCAACAATATGGTGCCAGTTACGTCGGGTGCGACGACACCAGCGACAGCAACACAAGGTACAGACCTCAAGGGCCAACCAAAACGACTCCATGTCAGTAACATACCTTTCCGCTTCAGAGATCCCGATCTCAGGGCAATGTTTGGGGTAAGCAATTATAATCAATTAATATATTCCTTCTAATACGATTACAAACACAATCTTCATCAAATTATTATTAATTCATCTCATTCTCCATTCATATTTTAGCAATACGGTCCAATACTAGATGTCGAGATTATTTTCAATGAACGCGGCAGCAAGGTAAGCAATCGTTATCCTTTGGATGCGACATCGAGAATTGAAAAATTCAACAGAAATAATAAATCAAAAAAATATAAACTACTTCTGCGTTCTCAGAATGTCGATCAAATGCACAATTTTATCAGAATTGTCCAGTTATCCACCTACTCCCGAAGTTGTATTCATCCTCATATCGGATAAAAAGTTAGTCGTATCTTCTTGCCAGTCGTGAAGTTTATAAGAGGGAAAGGGTAAAAGCTAAAGCGAGCGAAATACAGAAAACGAAAGTTGGGCGATGCCGATATTTGAAAAGCACTGGACGTTGAGAAGCACTTGCTTTTTTCTTCAGTCCGCTTGCTCTCTGGTGCATTTTTTCATCTTTTTTTTCTTCTACGGCACACCATGTCACCACCAACGGGCTTTTATTGGCAAACTTTTTTTCTCTCCTCGTTGTGACACGACGACATCCTGAGAACGTAGATACTATGCGGGCAGCCGTAATTGTTTCGGTAACGCAGGATCGCCCGAGGCCCAAACTTCCAACCACATCGTTAAAACTTTCGTCCCTGTGTTATTGCTGATCTTTCTCCGTCTCTTTCTTACTGTAATTCGTTTTTTTTCTTCCTTTCCTCATACTTGATCTTTTTTTTTATGATTTCCTTCGCTCATCCACATTTTCCCGTCCACACTATCCACCTATCTCCAACTCACCTTTTTCAACGTCATTCTCACGAAGGATAAAGGACGTCTCGAGGGCTCCACAAGCTCTCACGAACACGTCCAACTTTGTGCTCGTATGTCCTCCCATACTCTCTCCTTCGGGCTATCCTGCGTATGTCATACATTCAGATATATACAAATAATTCTGCGCACTTCTCTTTCAGCAACGTTGGTAACACTCGTTAAAAGCTCTATGTGGAAGTATCTGTCATTGTGGTAAAGCACAATATAGAACTGAGAATAATATAGAGAAATGAAAATGCGACTTGACATCGATCCACACCAGGCGTGTGGCGACAGAATTTCAAAATAAAAAATTCCATATACACGTTTACATGTGGAGTTGGTGTATATCTATGCATATTCGATGTTTGTGGCGAAAAAGGTTTTGAAATGCAAATAGCTTTCAATATGGATGACAGGCAAGTCACCATGGTGCACATATACACAGGTAGAGCAGGGTAGTGAAGAGAGAAATAAGGGGATGGGAAAATAGGAGGAGTATAAGATCCGCAGTAATACATCTCGACGACATGCGGCATCCGGGTAAGCTTGCATATTCAGGACGCCCATTAGCCTCTGAGTGTAACTGTGCGACTGTGAATATACTTCATCAAGTGGCTATTGCCACGTGGGTTGGTCGTGTGCCGCGTTGTTCTTGTGAACACCTGTATTGCAATGTATACGACCCATGACCGATATGGTTGGCGGTCAACGCGATTTAATCGCCTCCGAAAATCTTGATTGCATCGCCAAACATTGAATCGTGCAAACATTGTAATTCTTGTTTTCATTGACGTGCTCATTTTTTCTTTATTTTTTGGACCTTTACGCTTTTTTGCATTCATGTAGAGAGTTGTTATCGCGATTGACTTTATATAGGTGAAGCATCGGTTTGAATAAAGATAGAGCGCGAGGTATTATGTAGTTACAGAGTTGATGAGGGTTGAAGTGTGGATCGAACGAGAATGGGACTATTGCAGTTTGAATTCGACCTCGTCGTCTCATCGTAGATCGTCCGACCACGTACGAGCCTCGCTCTATTCGCGGGCGTTTCATGCCGGAAGTTCACCTCGCGTGTCACATCCGCCATTGTAACTACCAATCACGTCTCACATGGGGTCTATACGCAGAGATATGGGTAAAGAGAATGGTGAAAGAGGGAGAGAGAGAGAGAGAGAGAGAAAGAGAGTGATGAGAAAGAATGAAATAGAATTGGGGGTTGTAAAAGGAGAACCTCATTGGTGGCGACCGAGTTACTTCCAGTTTCCGGGTGACCCCCGAATCTTTTCTTTTCGTTTCTATTACCTTTCTTACCCCCTTTTGTCGATCTCACCCTCGTTTGCTCTTGTTCTGGGTGTGGGATTAATTAAACTCGTTTATAAGCGGATCGTACTTATCAAGCCACTTTCGTGATCAATATCTTTATGATCGGAATTTTTCCCTTTTACGTATATGCAGTTCATTTAGCATTTCTTTCCTTTCAATCTTCTCCTTTTGCTTTTACTTATTACTTTTTATTCCGTTACGTTTTTTTTTGTTTCCTTCCCACGACCTCGTTTCACATGAATAGCATTTCTCGCGTGGAGTCGTTAAGCGTAATTATTAGTCACAATGGAAGAGATCTTCCTGACGAACCTTCACGAGGATTTGAACAATCAAGTGAATAGTAAATTAGAGTTGGGGTGCTACATAAATATATGATGCAACTTTTCTTTAATGGTATATTTGGCAAGAGTTACTTACAATTTATACTTTGTATAGTTAAACTGTTTATTTTTTTTATATTGGGTAGCTGATCATGCGAGAAAGTCATACAGAGTTAACACGAAGAGGCGAGGGCTATTTCAATATGCTATGCAAGCATACATAGAAGCAACTATTGCTGTCGTGGTACTTGTTTACTTTGTTCGGGGTGGATCCGGGATAGTTTGTGAATCGATCGTTGACTGAGACAGCAAGGAGACAAGAAAATTCATTCGTGTTCATGAAAATAAGCGCTGTTTGTCTGACATCGATTGAGCTCGAGTGTTACCAACGTTCTTCTGTGTATATTAAGATTATGTGAGCGTGGGAGGATTTTTTTGTTGTCGCAGTTTCGATATTTTCGAGAATTTGTAATAAAATTCGAGAGTACATTTTAAACTTTCTCATACAATGTTAGAGGAATTTTTCATTAAACAATTTTGATATTTATGGCGATATTATCAAAAGTATTTTGTAAATTATCAGAATCCATTTGAAATCAAGGATAACGAAACCCTACTCAATGAGAAATATGACTCATTAATTATTATTATAATTACAAATATATTTCAATGAATAAACCAATAATCCTTCCCTGCTTACAAAAATGAATCATTTGTCAGCCACCATACTGCTTCTGCAAATATCGTATACATACCACATAAATGAAATAATGTAAACATATACACACATCGTATTATATATACTACACACACATATATATATAT